>JAYMSP010002365.1:0-24722 GCA_036897095.1 Plantago elongata
TCTTCCTCTGTATTAATCATGTTCAACCCAGTTCAAGAAAACAGTACTTCATCCGAGAACAGTTCGTCATCTGATGAGCTTCTCGATGGCTCTTCTACATCCAATCATTTCATACAAATGCAAAACATGATAATACAGAACATGCCAAATATGATCCAACACTACCAACAACAACAAGTCTAGCTACGACATAGCGGCTACACACGTCCTTACATTGACAGAGAGGGAGAAGATTGTGCCATTCGCTTGGAGCGAGACTACTTCGGTTTCGTCTAACATATGCACGGTATTTTCGACGGGGATTCAGAATGGAGAGACCGTTGTTCGAATGGGTGGTTGGGGGTTTGTTGCGTCAAGATGATTACTTTGTATGCAAACCAGGTGCTACTAGCCGACAAGGGTTAACCACACTACAAAAATGTACCGCCGCAATTCGCATGCTCGCTTATGGGCATCTGCCGACTCGGTTGATGAGTGTTGTCGGCTTGGTGAAAGCACGGCTCTTGAGTGTCTACGTCGCTTTTGTGATACCGTTGTTGCTGAGTTCGGTCCAACATACATGCGCAGGGCCAATGAGGAAGATTTACGAAGGTTGTTAGCAATCAACGGTGCACGAGGGTTTGTGGGCATGCTTGGGAGTATCGACTGTATGCACTGGTCATGGAAGAAGTGGCACGGTCAGTTCCAAGGGAGGAGTAAAAAGTCTACTCTTGTGTTAGAAGCAATAGCATCCCAGGATACTTGATATGACATTCACTCTTTGGGGTTTCCGGAAAATACAATGACTTATCAATCGTGCAACGTTCACCGGTGTTTGATGATATCCTTAACGGCACGACCCATCAGGTCGAATTTGAGGTGAATGGTCGTCAATACAACATGCCTTAATATCTAGCCGATGAGATCTACCCAGCTTGTGCTATGTTTCTTCCTGCCATTCCGAATCCGGTAACTCACAAACAACGCAAGTTCTCCAAGCTTCACGAGTCCTGCCGCAAAGATGTGGAACGTGCTTTCGGAGTTATGCAAGCACGGTTTGGAATTATACGAAATCCGGCACTTACAATTATGATAGTTGAAGATGAGCGCCACAAATACCTAAAGTATGACGTAGAAATTGAACAGCTCGAATAAGATACCCGTGAGCATGTGCGGGATCTCATTCATGGAGTTTGTATCCGTCGGGCACCGTCTACAATAAATACTATCCCGGAATACACGACCAATTTATGCCGGATGCTTAGTGTAATCATGCACACCCAGCTAACAAACGACTTAATAGAACATATTTGGAGGCTACAGTATGAAGATGTGTCCTCTCTAATCGGGGTTGTGTGTTTGATTATTATCAATGTTGGGTGTTGTATGTTTGTTGAATTTTATCTTCGTTCGATTTTAATTTCCCGTACAATGCTGTAATATATTCCTGGTTTGTTTTATCTCAATAAATTATAAAACGTCTTCAATAAAATGCAATTTGATCAATTTCAACTTTTAAATAATTTTATAATATGTAAATTAAAATAAAATAAAATAAAAAATGATGTGGCATTCACGACGTGACGATGATGCGTCACCATTGGAGATAGTCTTCCCCAGTTTTTATTTTTTTTAAAGGGGTGCAACACGAGGAATTCCCAGGGATCACCCATTCTAGTACTATTATAGCTCAAATACGTTTAACTTTAGAGTTCTGATGGGATCCGGTGCATTAGTGCTGGTATGATCGTATCCAAATATTCTTCCCAGTTGATTTGGATTAGAAACTTTGAACCTTGAATAGAGATAATTAAAGATAATTAAATCACATTTCAAGGAGGAGTATGAATTTATTTCCTCCACCTAAATAAACTTGAATGAATACAAATTTTAAAATATAACAAGTAGGCAGCCACCATAAAAGCAAGTCGTGAGACAAGTCAGTAATTTAAATCTGTACGACTTCCGTGTCTATTTAAACGTATTAATTAAAATGTGGCTCAATGATAAGAAAAAGAAAATCAGAGACTTTTAAAAGTGTTGGTCTACGTGGCTGCAATCTGGTCTTACATATAATTTGCTGCTAACTAGTAAGGTCACATCCAAACAAGACCTATACCCAACGAGTTTGAGTGGAGTCTTGTTGCATGCCTTTCATCACTTTATATATTAGTGTTGTTAAGACAGGAAAAAACTAATGGGTTTGGCATTTTATGTGCTTTTCTTTTTCCTTTCCTACATTTGCCAGTTCCATATCATTTCCAACATTATACGAAAGGACCATTATTTGTAAGTTAGGCATCAATCAGGATTAGGAAAAAGGAGAATATCTGAATATGTATGTGTAAGGGAAAATGATTGGAAGACAACCCAAACATCAATATTAACAATGCATCAGCAAAATAATGCCTAGTAAAACCAACCAACTTAATAAAACAACCAATTATACAACAACAAGTATGATGATATAAGCCATTGTGAAGAAATAAACCATTAACCATATAAATATATCATTAAAAAATACATTAAATCTAGCTAGCAATGTTATACTAGGTATCGTCATGTACTTATACATCAATTGCATTAGCATTAACTTTTATTGGAGGTTTGAGTCACTCTTTAGCCGTTTATAGAAAGAAAAAAAATCTATTTATACTGAATTAGTACTATTAAGTTTTGTAATTTTAACTAGTTTTAAGAATTTGGAATATTAAGTTTTGTAATTTTAATTAGTTTTACGAATTTGAAAAATTATGTATTCTCTCAATTTATATTGGACATGATTTAGAAATGTTGTAGACATGAGTAGAAAAAATTGAATGATATCTTACAAATTATTTCCCATGCAAATGCTCATGCAATATTTTACAAAGTCTTATTAACAATCAACTTTATTGAATATCATAACATCTACTACCTCTATTCTGGAGAACTTCATACATTAAAGTTAACACGTAGCTTTATACAAAAAATTAAAGTAATATAAAAAATGAAGAAGGTAGGAAAAAATATACTTTTAATGACAAAATGTGTAATTTATGTGTAAAGTTAAAATTGTTTATTATTTGTTAGTGGTGGAGTAACTTCTTTTTTTTAGTAATGTATAAAGTTTTGTGGGACGAATAAAAATGACAAATGTAAGTTCTCTGAGACGAAAATTGTACTAAACTTGTTCCAATATATGTTTAAATAATACTTGTATGGATTTATATATAAAACGTAACGTGTAAAATTTTAATTAAGTATAAAGAGTTTAAAGGGATTGAAAACTCAAGAGTTAAGCCTTGTTTGTTATGGATTAATTATAATATGTGTGATTAACTGGAAAGTATTCCAGTTCAGTTATGATTGAAAATAAAGTGTATGTTAAATTAATTGTATTGGTATAGTAACTAACATATCACCCGTAGAAATGCTCATTAATAATTGTACTGGTCTAAAAGTTCGGACTCGACTAATTGCCTATTAGTGATCGGATCGTTGTACACTTGTACTTGCTAAAATTGCAGCTCTCCTAGTCTCCTGAAAGAACATGAAACAACTCCTTCCCATTTTGCTTCACTCCATCGCCGGCTCTTCCTCCGATCAGCCTCTGCAAAAGGCCCACCACACCCAAACCCTCCATTTAACCTCCTCAATTTATCACTAAGGTGAACCAGCAGCATGTTAAAAGATAACCACAAAACCAACAAGCTCAAGTATACACTTCTTCTCATTTCCTCCAGTCAATTCGATGTCACTATCTGAGTCAAGATTATTGCTAGAACTATCATTATTCTTGTCTACTCAACAACACTCCTAACACTAATCTTTGTCTAAGATCGCGATTCTATTCCGCGTTTTCCTTCGACCAGCAAAGCAACATGTTTCCGATTTTGAGTACATTGTTATTCATTGCTCTTTATACTCTAATTATGAATGTGAACTGTGCTGTGTTGCGCTTTTTAGCTCCTGATTGATTTTGAAATGCTGTCAAACTATTAAATTTGTGCCGAGTTGTTGAGGAATTGGTACCTGTTGCTTTCTAGTTTATATACCTGCGTGAAAGGTCAGATTTTGACTTGCCAGTTTGAATTGTGACGGTAAACGGATCGTTTTTCTTTTCATTCCCTAAGTTAGTGTTTAGTACTCTACTAGTAGAAGCAGTTCTCACCATGAACTTGCTAGTTACTACATCAAGTTCATCTTGAGACTCTAAGTTTGCTGCAGTCCCTTTCTGTTCTGCCAAGTGACGTATTCGATCAGTTACTTGCTTATATGTTGGAGATCACTTAATTAGCTTTCAATCGTGTCATGTAGGAGTTTTTTTATATGGTATTAGCTGCTTAGAATGTTATCCTGAGCTTAATGAGTCGAGCATTACCGTTACATGTTAAGGGCCTAATGTTGATATTGTTGGTTGGACAAATATAGTGTCTTAAAGTTTGAATCCAACTCTTTACATCAATGAATATTTCATTTATCTCATTCGACATCAATGCAGATGTCTTTAAGTGTTTTCTTCCATTCCCCAAGATAGTATCTAGTACTCTACATCCCAGTGGAACACTAGTTCTCAGTTCTCACCATGAACTTGCAAGTTACTACATCAAGTTCACCTTGTGACTCTAAGATTGTTGCAGTCTCTTTTCGATATCTGCCAAGTGGCGTATTCGACCAGTTACTTGCTCATATGAGAGATCACTTGGCATTCAGTTGCGTCGACAGGAGTTTTTTTAATCTGGTATTAGCTGCTTAAAATGCTATATCTTAATTCTTAAGCTTACAGTTACTTCTCAAGGGCCTAAAATTAATGTTGTTGGACAATCACAGTGTCTTAAGTTTGAGTCCAACTCTATATATCAATGCAGATTTCATTTATTTCATTCTACATCATACCTTTAGCATTAGCGAGGTGACTGGGCTAAAAGGGAGTTAAGAGGTGGATTGGCAGATTGATTGTTTGCTCAGTTTCAGGTTTTAAGAAGAGATCGAGTCAATCCGCCTCTTGTAGGTAGGACTGACTATAAACAGAAAAATAGCGAGCCGGATTAGTTCAGAATCTTTCAGAGTGAACTACAATCTACCTATTGTGCTAAATTGAGTTATCGTATTTACTGATCTACTCTAGTAATCTTTTTGATCGCATGTCCCCGTTGACTCAGATGCATTTTGATTTTGTATTGATTTCATCAGTTATCATCATCTATGGTTAAAAGTTAAAAACCAAAGTAAAAGTGAATGGAACAAAACAAGGCTTTAAGCACATTTTCTCCCTTGATAGTTGATCTTGGAAAGCATTCCTAATGAATTGTTACTGTATGTGGAGAACAGTGGAAGTTCTTCCGATTCATTGATTTATTTTATGAATTGGATCCAATATTTATTGAACCCTGGTGTGCTGTGGTTTGATAAACCTGTCCTTGTTTTGTATAGTTAGTTAGTAGGCGAATCTGCTTTTTCGTTATATTTACAGAAGTGCTCCAAATATGTGCAGGTCACCTGAGATTCAATTGTTTCAGCTCTTGAGTTAACCGATCACTACTGATGGTCTATCGTGTGATGTGTAAGTCTTTTCTTTCTGACCTTGATCTGCTCTCTCTCTTATTTGTCAGTGACTCACTGGCAGAAGGTGCTAGATCAATTGCCAGTCTACTGTGGAGTTGCAGAAAGAAGCCATGTACATTCCACTGAACTTTTAATTTGTGTACAACAACCAAAGGAATCATAGATGTGCAACAGACAAACAGGTATCTAAATCTTACATGCTCAATAGCATCGGTTTAGGTAGTTTCTGCAAGCTATTAAAATTTCACCATTTAATCATCACAAATTGACAAGCCATTCATGTCCATCAATGAAACTAAGTGAAATAAAGGGCTCAGCCTCCTGTTCTGTGAGCTCCCTTGCCCATGACACTCGGCCACCATAATTAGCTCCTGGTCCTGAGCACTTGAATTGTCCGTAGAACACGGTCCTGTACATCAGCAAGACAGCAAAATAAAGTTAGAGCTAGATTAGTATTAGTACAGAATATTCGTAGAAATAATCATAAGATGAACAAAAAAATTGAAAAGACTTACATTTCCCTCTGCTTATCTCCCCAGTTATACCACCCTCTTGGTGTTATGATTTTGTCCATGTATGTATAAGCAAACACCACTCTAGAGTAAGTGCCCCAAGCCCGTCCCAAGTACAATGCACCGGATCCAGTGACTCTGCAGTTCACGAATGAAAAGCCTGTTTCTTCTAGCATGCTCTCTCTTTTCTGCGCCGTTAAGGCCCCAAAATCACGGGTCTTGGCATGGAGATGACAGCCTTCATATAGGGAGAGACCATTTCCAAATATGAAATCCACAGAACCCTGTATGTGACAGTTCTTAAAATAATGCCTTCCCTTGTGGTCATAGAGCGTGTCCTGTGATCCCGAAAACTTGCAGTTTATGAATGCGGCCGTATCAGCTGAGATTCTCAGAGCCACTGCTTGCTTACCAGTGGCTCCTGCAGGTGGTGCTGGTGCTTTATTCTGTTGGAATAAAGACTTGCTTTTAGTTCAAACTGAGACTTAATGAAAACATAAAAATTTTAATCAATAGATATCGCTGTCACGATAAGTTGAATGCATGCAGTAAAACTGTTAGAAGCAGTTTTTATTTAGTGAGTCTTATGAAAAACCTGTTATTCCACAACACTAAGGAAAAACCTGTAGAAAGTGTTAGTAGTAAGCTTAGAAGTCTAGTTTTATGTAACATCATTCAACTTTGTGATTTAACATGAGAATAAATGATTGTAAAATCTCATATTAAAACTCTTATGCATAATAGTGCCAGCTGATCCGATTTGTCCATATCGTTATAACTTATGAGAAAATAGTAAGATAGGTGTCAAAATCATGTTCTATTCTTGTAACTTATAGGTCTTAATCAGGTTGAAAAGTATCGATTAAATGTCAAATCATGTTTGTCGGAGCAAGTCAGATAATGTACGGGTGAACTTTAAACACTTAACGAGGTAGTGATATTAAGAACATTAGGCTACCTTAAACCTGATGTTCTTTGCAATGAAATATGGAGCATGCCATATTAAGAACAATAGGCTACCTTAAATGTGATGTTCTTTGCAATGAAATATGGAGCATTGACTGCAAATGTTGCAGAGCCATATGTCCCGAGAGGCTGTTTGTTCGGTCCTATTTTATCAGCCGTGTCATCATATCGAATTATGGTCCTGGCTGGATCACTCCCTTCCAAGGTAACATAAGCCATTGTCCATGGAATTTCAATCTTTTCCCTATCAATAAACCAATTAAAAAGAAAATGTTAATAGGGAAGAAAATTGTCCACTGTTATGGTTCCACAGCTCAAGAACTTACTTATATGTGCCTGGACTAACATAAACAACGACCCGGCAAGGATTGTAAAGTGGGATTGAGTTTATCGCCTGCTTCACCGTCGTAAAGTCTCCGTACTTGGGATTCTTATGAACTCTTATTGTTTTGCAGGGCTGGAACTTGTTCTTGGCCTCCTGGAAGATGGAGTGGTTGCGGGAGCTCATCGTCTTCATCCATTTCAAGTACATTCTCTTATCGTTCTTCAACTTATTATACTTCCTCGAATGCGACCTTGAATTCGCACCATTGGCGAACACTATCAAGATTAGTATTGCCAGAGATAGACTGTATCCCATCAATGTGGCTGAATTCTTGGCCATCTCTCTGAGCTAATGGTGAATGAAGAACAGGATGGGCTTATGAGAGTTGAGGAAAGGGTTGAAAGGGCTTTTATGTGTTAAAACTAGTACAGAGAAGGGGAGAGAGACATTGCATGGCAATAAGGTTCTGCCTGACAGGTCTTTTTATGGCTCTATATGTACTCACGAAATTGCAATAGGACTACTATATGTTATTTTATCTCATCTTTGTGATTGTGACTGAATGTTCAACCCGTGTTGTTCTGTTTTTGTCTAATCTGCAAATCACAAGTCACTTTATTCTCTAATTTAATAATAAAGGAAAAAATAAAATCACAAGGAAGGAAAAGGAGAAAAAAAGCAAAAGACGGAATTTGTCATATAAACCTCTACCACCTCATCTTGTAATAGTGAAGGAAGCTATTCACTATTTCACTTACCTATCTTTTCATGTGTTCTTTGGGTGCAACCATATGAGCATGAGTTGAGTTGAGTTGAGTTGAGTTGTCAAATTGGTATTCACTGTGAAACTTAACTTAAGGTACATTGTCTAATCCGTTCATGATTATATGTCGTTTCGAGTCCTAATCGGTGTATTTGTGTATCGTGTGCTTACGGGGCAAGGAAAACTCTTACCTAGATCAGATCCGCAAATGTACCATATATCCTCTCTGTCTATAAATGAATGAACAGAACTAGCATGTGGTGTAGGTTAACCCATTTCGGTCCCAAATAGTACAAGTAGCCTTAAACTATACCCTCAAGCAGGCAAAATTGGCATTTCAAACCATTTTCCCCTAACACTCTGTATATCCCTATCCCGTATAGATGTCTCAAGACTCTCAACCAATATTATTCCATGCTTAGCTCATATGATTATCCGTGAAACATTAATTAGACTAATTCCATACAGTATTAAAGAGCTTGGCGGCCTGGACGTTAGCCATTATTGAGTTGCATGATTGTGTGAAGGTTAATATGTGCACCGGAGTATAACCTAATGCATGAAGTCTCTTCGACTCGAAAAAATCAAAACTAAACAACTTTCTTAAGCAACTACAATGGATTGTTTTGGGAGTTTGCTTAAGAATAACATTAGTTAATGAATAGTACCAAAAGTTAATGATAGAGTTGGTAAACAAGGTGACAAATACAAGAACAACATTATTGATAACAATGGATTGAAAAGAAATGATTGAGTATGCTAGTGTCTTATCAAAGGAAAAGCAGCAATAGCAAGTTTACCAGAGCAAGCTGAAATTCTCTTTAATGGGATTTCTGGTTATGGTAAGTAAAGTCAAATTGAGGTAATGGGTATTGGAAAGGAGGAAAATGCAGCTCCGAATTGTAGGAAGAAGCGTGATCAAGGTGACAAAACCTTGTCATAATTGATGATGAAAATTCTCAGGAATGTCAATATGGTACTCCCATGTCATATTTTGTCACTTTTACCAAATTTCCATTTCTTGCCTCAGTTTCCAAAAGGTCAAACTCCAACCAACTTTTAGTTACAAATGTCTTGGGTTGGCTTGAGCCCGGTATTAGAGACGATCCAACCCAAAATTTCCGATTTGTTATGCAATTTGAAATGGTGGGAGGGAGGTAGCTACCCGGGATTTGAAGTCGGGCAAGCACCTAATTAGTCGGTTCCGTCTACGTGGCAACGAATGCTAGGTTTGGAAAAACCCAAGAATCTGATGGTCTTGGTGCTAAGCCTAGTCCAACAAGGCAAAATAGTCCATGTGCTAATGTTTTAAGGTCTACACAAAGTGTTGGATATTGGAAATATTGTTGCAGGTCCAAATCCCTCCAACCAAATACAAACTCAAATGCAATATTGGAGCCAGGGAGATGGAAATATTGTTGCAAGTCCAAATACCCAGCTTAATCTTAATCCTACCACTAAAATTGGACCAAACATGAAATTGGCTTTCAAAGCTTCAACACTAAGCTTAAATGTTGAAATTCGGTTTTGTGTTTTAAAACAAAAAACGAAGCCCAAAACCTGCGGAACCAAACGAAGCCCAAATGACCTAAACCATACTCCATGAGTCCATAACTAGTTGGTTAGAGTTAAAGAAAAAATAGTGAATATAAAGTGAAATTGTAGTACGTGAATTTAATTAAATAAGTTGTACTTGTGTACATGCGTATAGTGTACTTAAAAATGAAAACGTATGATGACATTTGTGTTTGTCATATTGTGACATTTGATTGAAGACATAGCTAGGGAGTAGAAGAGAGTGAAATGGCATGATTTACATGAGGGTTGAGGAGTAAAGAATTTGACGCTGCTGTTCTTTTATTCCTTTTTCCTTTCACTTTGATGACTTGCGGAATTACTTGATTATGAACCCGGTATCTCTAATTTTCATTTCAATAACTTGTCAACTGCAAGGTGATTAACAGATACCTCTAGTTCATGTATTACACCCGTCTAGATAGGAATCAGGTCGGACAACATCCCAAGAAGAATTCGGCCAAACAAATACCATCAAGATCCCAACTAGTGTTTATAATACTAAAAAAGCCAGGTAAAAAAACTCAAGGAACCGGCCAATTCGGATAGCTATGATGGTAGACATATTTTATCCAGATCACATGATGAAAGAAAGTGTGGGAAAATTCGAAAAAGATACTCTGAGTTGTGATATTTTCGAAAAGGTATTTTTAGTTGTTACCGTCTGATTTAGTATCTTAAGTTGATATTGTGTCTAATTTTAATACCTCGTGACACGTGTCACATTGAAAAATATAGAAACATGGTGGACCTAAACGTAAATACAATCATCTTTATTAAATAGATTCTAAGTTTTAACAATATTACTAAATTAACCATATAAAAATATATCTTTATTGAAAATAATTTATAAAAATAAAGAATAAAATTTTCCATGGTTGAATTCTTCCGCTGTCGTGGAGGTTTCAGATCCGGTCCGATGGAAGCTCCATGACGGAACAGATCCGACAGCTTGGGGGCTCCGTCGAGGATGAAACACTTACAAAATTCAAAAACCCAATTGAAAAGTTTATTGTAGCAAATCGCATTTTTGAATTTTTAAATTTATTTATTTATTTTATATGTAATAAAATGTGAAATAGTTTTGTTTTTTTATATTTTTAAAAATATTTTTGAATTATATCAAACAATTTATACCCATAAATTACAAGGGAGTGACACGTGTCCCACCTTTTTTATAATTTAATTTAATTATTTTTTATTTTTTAATTTATTTTTCATATATAAAAATTTAATTAAAATCAGATTTTTTATAATTTTTTTTGTAATTTAAAATTAATTTTTCTCCTCTTTCTTCTTTCTTTTAACCTTATACTATGTTGATTTTACAAAATAGGGTTAATTTATAATAATTGAAAATTATGTGGTAAAATTTAAATTGTCAAATTTCTTTTTTTTTTTCACGATTTCACCAATCAAAATTCTAAAATTTAAGATTGACACAAGTTACCTCATCTTTTTTGAATTTTTCCCGGCAAGCATATGTGTTGCGTACACAAAGAGATAAGGAGAAAACACCAAAAAAATTAACTTCTCAGAAGCGGCAAGTGTAGAAAACAACACTAATTTTGATTTTGTGGAATTTCGTGTTCCTTTAAGTATTGATAGTATAATTTTTATATTTAAATGAGATGTACAGTTTGAAGAACAAATTTATAATTACGTTCTTTAGAAAGTGAAAACAAAGTAGAATGTTGAGCTTTGAATTTGTGAACAAAAATAATTCCGTTGCCGGGACTTGAACCCGGGTCTCTCGGGTGAGAGCCGAGTATCCTGACCAACTAGACTACAACGGATTGTTGAACAAAGTACGAAATTAGATGTACATAAATTACTATTTAGGCGAAATTGTAAAACCCTCGTATTTTGCTGCCGTTTTTCATTGTTTCTCCCTCCCTTCTATCCACTGCTGTTAGCAGCTCTTCGCCATGTCTACTCTTTCCTTTTCCAACAGCTCTTCTTAATTCCTTCAGGTACTCGACTACTTCATTTCTCAATTTTACAGCGATTGTTAAATGCTATATCTTCATAGGTCCGTTTTCTCTTTATTGCGTGATTTTGCAGCTTGATTATTTCTCTATCCAATCTCCATTTGACAAAAATCTGGCATTTGGGATCATATAGGAGGACTTTATATGAGTAATTTCAGTATGTAGATGTTCAATTGCAACAAAATTTGAGTTGCTTGATGAAAAATCGAGTATTTTTGGTTTTCTGGATTTAATTCTGTACAAAGAAGCGTCATTTCACTGCAATTAACTCTGTCAACATTACTTTCTTCACTAATTGCATTTCTACAGATGTTCTGAGGGTTCTTTTAGCTGAGGGTGCTCACTCAGCTTAGCTACACTCATATGCATAGTGCTTTAGAACCAAGTTTACAGATTCATTTATGTTGTTGATGTGAATCTTGCAGTGTTTTAGGTGTCACCTTGAATCAGCTGCGGTATTGCGGTGACAAAGAGTCTTACTTGGTTGCTTGCAATGTCAATGTCTGGACTGGCATTTAGCCCCTTAGGGTATAAGCTTCACTTACCGACCAGAGTTGCTGGATTGTGTAACAATCGGTTTGCATTGAGTGCATCGAGGGCTCGATACAATTTGCGTAGGTACAGATTCTGTTTCACGTGTTGTCGTTTTTGGGAATCTAAATGTTTTACTGAATTTATTTATTATCTTGATTGCCATTTAGCAATGGCTTGGTCGGCTCGACTTGGAGGTGTAAACGAACAACTCCCTCAATCAAGTGTGCGATGGATTCTTCGTATGCTGATGCTTCAAATAATTCATCTGGTAATAGATGATTCTCTGTTCGTTAACCGCCTATATTTCATCTGTCTATTAGACACGTAGACTTGGTTTTCTATGCACTATGATGACATATCATATACTTGTTGATAGCGTAAGGGTGCTTTTAGAACTAAACTCTTCTTGCATATACATACTTGTTAGATATCAACGATATGCAAACATTCAACATATGTGTTATTCAATTGGCATAATTACGAAGAACACGTAGACATAAGTATATGATAAACATGTGTCCACCCATCAGAAATTGTAACGAAACAAGCCTAAGAGTAGACTATCTAATCCCAACACTTCAAAATACAACGATAAAGGGTCTTTCCTGAGCTATGCAATATTGCCTGCTATTAGTAACTTCGTAATAGCCCATATTGGTTGGACATGGGTTCTTTAATTGTAAGTTTCACTAATAATTAGTTTCACTACTGCATAAATGTAAACACTTCGATTCTTGTAGAAACATGTGTGTACGTTTGTATCTTTTTTGGTTCAGGGACACACCCTTAACGGGCTGTGACAACTTTGGCTTTATTTTGTTTGAATTATACTTGTTTCTTTTAAATGGTTGATAAAGAGGCTTTCAGGATTATGTTATATGAAATCTAATCATATTATCCCTTAAACTTACATAGTAATGAATAAGATGTGCTAGATTAATTGAGCCCTTTAAGGCTAACATAAGAGGAAAATTGGAGCTCCTTCAGATCACTATATCACGTAATAGGATCTCGGGTTCATAAATTTTCCGTGCAAGTCATACACAATGCTTGTTCATTTGTCACTCCGACTTTTGTTTGCTTTCATTTCTGAGATCTTACTGTTATTCTTCTTCTTTATTGGGTACAGCTGTCTTCCCGAGGATTAATGTGAGGGATCCATACAAGCGATTAGGGATCAGCAAGGAGGCTTCTCAGGATGAAATTCAATCTGCCCGGAATTATCTTATACAAATTTATGGGGCCCACAAGCCTAGTGTGGATGCAATTGAATCAGCACACGACAAGATTATAATGCAAAAGTTTTATGAAAGGAAGAACCCTAAGATTGACATTAAGAAAAAGGTCCGAGAGGTGAAGCAGTCACGCATCATGCAGGCTATTACAAGCAGGTTCAGAACTCCTTCCAGAGATGTTATCATAAAGACTGCCATTGCTTTCCTAGTGCTAGGAGCACTTACAATACTCTTTCCAACGGAAGAAGGCCCTACTCTGCAAGTTGGTATCTCTATGATAGCCACTATATATTTTATATATGACCGGCTCAAGAACACTTTACGAGCCTTTCTTTATGGGTAAGTTTCACATTCTAGACGATATAAACCATCTTAACCAATAGCGCCGGTGTTTCTATAATTTTTATCTGAATGTATCTAGGAAGTATGAATTTTGCTGTGGTTTTGAATTTTATTTCCTTATCCTATTTCTGCTCATAGCATCATATCAAACACTGTCTTGGGATTCTTGCTCATATTTGTTGCTGACTTCGTTCAGGGCTGGGGCTTTCATTGTCTCATGGCTTTTAGGAACCTTCTTGATGGTTTCTGTCATGCCACCAGTACTCAGAGGACCAAGAAGCTTGGAAGTGACAACTTCATTGATAAGTTACATATTACTTTGGGTTTCTTCAACATATCTTATATAATTAGTTGTTCGATATTCAAAATTTTGTTAAAGACGGCGGTAGTTTCTTCTTGTTGGCATGCTTCCTACTACGGTGGCACAAAGCTGATGAGTGGATCGAGCTCCATGTTCCAAATTTCAAGTGCTACAAAAATGTCCGAACTCATTATCCTTTGTTCTGATGAAATGTTAGCAATGAAGGCTGAATTTGGAGATTGTAGAGAACAGCATTATTGATGAACAGACCTTCCTCTCTTACTTTTACTTCATGTATGCCTATATAATTATATTGGTTGCCTGTGCTGTTTTTTGTTCAAGATGAGTGTTTTATATCTCTCCCCTTACGTCTATGACTATCGTTTGTCTGACACTGGTCGAATTTCTTCTTAATTTTTATTAAGTTGCCATTTATCTGGCACTTGTTCACTCTCACTTTTTTAATAAACTTTCTTCCATTCACACATTCTTGGCTGCTTAGTGATTCATTGAACTTTGGAGAGGGACCTTCAAGTACGGGCATGCAAAAATGAACTCCTACGAGTTTTTGGAGCTGGAATTTGAAATTTGTGGACTCTAGGGCTTTAGATGTTTTCAAGTGATTCAGTGGAGGAGAGTTGCATATGATATGTTACATGGGCCAGTTTTAACATCAGCCTGTAGACAGTGGCTCTCTGATGAGCTTTTGGACCGCAGTCGAATTATGTGAAGCATATTCATATAAATTTGCCATAGATTTTTCTTTTGCACTAGGGACACTTGGCCCATACAGCAGCGGCTTTTCTCAGCCTCTTTCTATTGGAAAATGTTGTGTTTGTCTTCAAGTTACAATTTGGGACTGATTATTGCAACTAGTAGATTCTTTTTGAAATGATGTTTTAATCAATGCTGCTGCTGCCTTCTGAGGTGAGGCCATAAAAGTGTTCTTAATTAAAACCAGAATTGATGTTAGACCCTTAGACATGTTGAGCATCCAAATATGGATCTTCTGTGTGTTTTACATTAGGCTGCTCAAAAAGTGATTAACAAGTCAAGAACTTAAACTTTTGCATAATTAATTTGAGAAAAGCTCACAAGAAAACTGACTAGAATGTAGCTCTTCTGCAAGTTAATGAAAACATTTTACACTGACTGAACTCTTGGCTTTGTCACTTAACTTACTGACTGATAAAAGAATTGAAGAACTGGTCATTTACAAGCAAAAATTTATGGTTGCAAATTCCTAACCAAGCAATTGCCTTGTCAGCAAGTTATCATGCCACATGTGAGATGGCAATTGGAAAGGCTATAATGGCCTCAAAATACATATCTCTAAATAACTATATAAGCATACACACACAGTACACTAGGCCCAAGCATAAATCAAGATCATCAGCTAGCTAAGCTAAGCATCACCACATTCTTATATCCAAGAAATGGCATCAGCATCCCTCCTTAAGTCATCACCAGTCATTGACAAATCTGACTTTATCAAAGCCCAGCCTCTCCGCCACCACGCTGTTGCCATCCGATGCCAGCCCCGCTCATCCACCTTCACCGTTCGTGCCTCCTATGCCGATGAACTTGTCAAGACCGCGGTAAGTTCCTTACCTGCTCATTAACTAATTCAAACTTGTAGCATAAAGTTCAGTATCTACGAAATTGCACGTGCCATTAGTGTATCACTCTTAGACCTTATTTCGCATTTTGAAAATAAAAAAGTTGCCCTATACCCACATGAATCGGACAATAGACTAACAATCCTCGTAAAGGTTATAAATGGAAATTCAACAATAGTAATATGAAAGTCACATTGGTGATAAGATTCATGTTCCTGGTGCCAGAAAACAGTGGCATCACCAGGGCGAGGAATTCTGGCCATGGACGAATCAAACGCTACCTGCGGGAAGCGTTTGGCCTCCATCGGGCTAGAAAACACCGAGGCCAACCGTCAGGCTTTCCGAACACTGCTCGTTTCAGCTCCAGGCCTGGGAAACTACATCTCAGGTGCTATCCTTTTCGAGGAAACATTGTACCAGTCCACTGTTGAGGGAAAGAAAATTGTTGATGTTCTTATTGAACAAGGCATTGTTCCCGGCATCAAAGTCGACAAGGTAACTTTCTTCCCTGGAATTCAGTTTAATATGATCCGGTGACCATAGTTCATGTAATCAGAGGCTAACTGGTATGATTGGTGTGTGGCAGGGTTTGGTTCCTCTTACTGGCTCGAACGATGAATCATGGTGCCAAGGTCTTGATGGACTTGCTTCTCGTACTGCCGCTTACTACCAAGCTGGAGCTCGCTTCGCCAAATGGTATATCTAAGCTTGCAAAGTTTTTAGTAAGAAAGGATGTAGTTAGCTTGTTAGTCTTTCGAATAGTTTGCACTAAACGTGAATCCTTGCAATGTAAACAGGCGTACTGTTGTGAGCATCCCAAACGGACCATCTGCACTAGCAGTGAAGGAAGCAGCTTGGGGACTTGCTAGATACGCAGCAATTTCTCAGGTATGATCATAGACTTGGAATGAAATGTGAATGATACGATTCAACTCCATGTTCTAGTTTCAAGTACTTTCATTCTGTGTTTTCAGGAAAGTGGCTTGGTACCAATTGTTGAGCCAGAGATCTTGCTAGACGGAGAGCACGGGATAGACAGGACATTTGAAGTTGCACAGCAGGTGTGGGCCGAGGTTTTCTTCTACCTCGCACAAAACAATGTCATGTTTGAAGGCATCCTGTTGAAGCCTAGCATGGTTACTCCTGGTGCAGAGTGCAAAGAAAGGGCCACACCAGAGCAAGTTGCTTCTTACACCCTATCACTTCTGAAAAGAAGAATCCCTCCAGCTGTTCCTGGAATCATGGCAAGTATCCTAACACCGGTTTATACTATATGCCGGTCTCCATGACCATATATATGAAAAGGCCGAAAACTAATCTTGTTTTGCTTTGTGTTCAACAGTTTTTGTCCGGTGGACAATCTGAAGTTGAGGCAACTCTGAACCTTAATGCGATGAACCAAGCTCCTAACCCGTGGCATGTATCCTTCTCATACGCAAGAGCTCTCCAGAACACATGCCTGAAGACATGGGGAGGTTTGCCAGAGAACGTGAAGGCAGCTCAGGATGCTTTGCTGACCAGGGCAAAGGCGAACTCTCTTGCACAGCTTGGAAAATACACCGGTGAGGGAGAATCAGAGGAGGCCAAGGAAGGCATGTTTGTGAAGGGATACAGTTACTAAGCTGCCTGAACCAAACACAATCTCATGTTCTTTAATTCTAGCTCATGTTAGACATTTTATACATGTTGCTTATTTAGACCACAGTTTTGTGGCCTTACATTGTATTCTGGATATCTGGGCGATTGCTGGTCTGGTAATAAACCATCTTTTAACAGCTAAAAACACAGTTTACTATGTCTTTTTAACTGCACAGTCGATAACAACCTATAAATCAAAAGCGAAACAGCAAATTCAATTATTTCCAGGAGCACAATGCTGCATAGATTGATGTAGCATAACCGAAATGAGTACTAGTCGGGATTAATTTCATGGAGCACAATGCTGCAAAGAGAATATTGATGTAGTATAAGCAGAATGAATATCGATCAGGATTAGGAACAAATGTTCGTACTAATTCAAATTGTACACATGTTACCTCGAACAAATATATACATTAAACAGGCACATTTATCAACATTGTAACGTTACATAACTGATCAGGAGGACAGCATCACGAAAGGTACGGGGAACTCCGGGGGAAATGCTGCGCTAGAAGAACTTATTTTGGGATAACCAGTGGTGTTGTAGTAATACATGCAAGGACAAGATAACTTACATGCCAAAGGCTATTCCCCTATGGCCTTCCTATAGATCTACCTATACTCTGGTAGTCAGAGTCTCAGATTAATACCGTTCTGTCATCTCCCATCCTGTAACGATTGATTACATGGAACTTCTACCCGACTCCTTGCACTGAGATAGCCACACATCGATATATGAAATGATCTCTTGCCTTACTTTATTGACTGCGTCTGGGTCGCTGCAATTCTTAGGATCGCCTGAAATGAGATCAGTTGTCATACTGAGTAATTTGAGCGATGATGTCTGATATTCAGGAAAATGTGAGAATGTCCATGCTAAAAGCTACATTGTTCACCAAGAAGAACGTTTAGAGACAATACGCGTAGTACCTTCAGGGACTAAAGGCGACTGGGGACATCCGCGCATGTCAGTACCATGGCCACAATTATGGCATTTTATGATGTATGATGGCACTGAAAATTTGTAAATCAAGGCATCAGAAAAAACAAGGGGACCTACTCGAGACAGCAAACAGGCAAATATACCACAAAAGATTGATCTTTATAAGCTGAAATAAAATTTTGAAAAGTTATTACAGTAAAACAGAATTTTACAAGATTTGACAAGGTGCCACTTTTCATTTGAGTAAACAGCTAAAGGAACAGCAGATTGGATGTTTAGATATTTCTAGTGAAAAAGAACAAGTTGCTAATAAACTAAGTTTAAGTACAGACTCACAACCAAATAATTGCATGACAAAAATATGCAAAATTTCTCGAATTTTCTAGACCACAATGCTTACAGTCTTTTTCAGGTGAAGACGTCTGTTTAGATGCATGTCGCCACGGGTCCTGTGATCCATTAGTGAATATGATTTTTGACCCTGCCAATAGATGTCAATTATACAACTAAATTATAGTAATTCCACAATGATCCCATAACGAGAATAACACCATAGAACTGTGAGATGTAGGAAATTCATTGGCACAATGGTTCAACACCAAAAAATGTAAATAAAAAATAAAGCCACTAGAACAATCAATAATTCAACATACTGTACAGATCAATCACACAACCAGATCATTATGAACTAAAAAGCCACGTGCATAGCTAGAAGTTCAATCAAGAAACTTTTACCACCAATTCTTGTGCCTCCATAATACAAATTTGTTGCGTTTACATCTGGATAAATTCCTTCCCCAAAGACATTCTTGCAGAGGTCCAAATGGTACCTGGCATAAGTAGACACTCAACTTGGTCAAATGAAAGAAGTCGAGAAAAATGGAGAAAGTGTTGTCTAGTAAAATAAGTATGCATATACAAGCCTTGAATCAACTTTTGGCGAGCGAATGCTATCATTTGCAGGAGCAACTTGAAAATATGCCACTTCGCTGCATACTTGGAACCACCACAAACGGTTACCACTATCACTGGTTATTTTAGTTTTTTTCAACTGCTCTTGATCATAGGTTTCAATACCTACGCCGAGCCCCTTAACATAATACTCCTGCACATATTTGGCATATGCTTCCTGTACAAGAGAAGCAGTAGCAAGCCGTAATTAAAAAATGTAACTAAAGGATGACGAAGACATGCAAAGGCATATTTTAATTTTTTGGTGTAAAATTTGTTTCTTGGTTGAATTTTCTCATTGCAGTTAATAGTACATACTCTACATAAATTTCAACTTCACTTACTACAGAACGAAAACAGATTTTCCTCTCCTGCATATGCGAAATTTTTAAAAAGTTCAGTAATTTTGTTAGTTTCAGAAGCTGAGCAGAACTATTTGATTTGTACTTCATATATGTTCTGTAAAAGCCCTCAGCATATTGTTACTTCATGTTTGCAGTGTAGTCATGAGCAACTGAGCTCAACATGAGAAAAGACAGAGGAACATATAACTACTGCCCCCATCACGCACCCAATCTTACTACTTGCGTGTCTACATCCCAAGTCTAATCAATATTACACATATGTTTAAGCTCCATATAGCTCATCGGGTATCACATTCAGCATCTAAGAGGCATATTTAGCGTATTCAGAAAGTAGACTATCTATCTAATGAACCAAAGATACTATATGTCATGCCCAAGCACTGGCAACACAAGTGAAAGAGATCCTTACCACCAAATCTGCCCCATTTTTTTTTGCTTCAATTAGGGGGTCGCACAGCTTATCTGGATTTCCATATTGAAACTGTAAGGAAACAAGCATGGCATAAGAGATTAAGTTCACGGAAGTTCTGTTATCACGGGCAATGATGAATTATTGTGTACCGCAGTAACTGCAGCATCTGCCAGAAAATACAGGAAGTCGCCATCATTTTTAAGCTGCAAGGAAGATATATAGTACGTAATTCATATATGATCTGAACCCTAAATGAAATAATTTCCAAGCTGCAAGGAATAAAAAGAGTAATACAACTTGATAAAACATTATACAAACTAAAAATGACCAGATATACAAGTCCTCTACAAAATAAACATCTCAAGTTTTTTCAAAATTTATTTTTGAATCTTTCTATGACAGATATTATTTATACAATCAGATCTACACCTTATTACAGTATCTTTCACCAATTTCAAATTACTTATTAACAGTCATAATATAGCCACAAATATGTATATGCATGACGTGGCAGAAACAAGTATATATCCAAATTCCTTTAATAAGAAAGGATAAAATATAAAAACAAATCAAGCACATTAAAATGCCTTTCATTTGCCACTACAAGGAAAGTCGACAGTACCTCAGCTGCACCAAATAATGTCTTTAGGGCTCGCTGATTAGATGTGAGTCTCGTGTCAACAAGACGAGTTATATCCTGCAAAATAGATTTGCATTCTGGACCTGCAGATTCACCAATCTGCATAAGAAATCAGGGGCATAAGATACTTTGACCAACACTTCACATCGAGGCAATGAACATGAGAAGCCTTCTACCAAAACAATGTTAGGAAAAAACAACTAGGAATTTTGAAAGAACTTAACACATGAAGTATATGCTCACCTGCTCGTCAAACTCTGTGAAGTTCTCAATAGCAAGGACGACGGCAGAACTGGCAAGGCTTCCACAAGTGAGGTGGGGAAATTTCAGGCGGAACCATGCACTGAGTGCTCCTGAGTATGAAACACCAAAGACGAACCAAGGATTGTCGACACCCGATCTGTTAAACTTTCTAAATAAGGATTCCTGGAAAAAGAAGAGGAGATCAGATGTTGCAATTTCTTGTCAAGCAAAACAATTATCCAATTCAAGGAAGCTTTTCATTTGGCAACTCTCTCAGATTCGTGGAATTGTTTGGAAGAAATTATATCTAGTGATACTCTTATACTCTTAACTCTCTTAAGTTTTAACTTCAGAGTAAGAGAACAAACTTGAACATTGATGGTGACCTCTAGCAATCAAATAACCATAGTCAAGCAAGTCAAAACCACAAATCCTTTTATACGCAGAAACTGATGCAAGTCCACGTTTGCACGATCTTGATTTAGCAAGAAACTCCCGTTGTGATTCAAATGCCAACGTCTACCACTTTGAAAGACAGGAAAAAATATAACTCCAACTTGCCTGATAATACTGCCTGAAAGCTGCCAAATCAAACAGAGCTTGCTTTGACGAAAGAAATCCAAGATTCTCTGTTGTCAACGACTTGAAAGGGGAGCTCTTCCCATAATATCGATGCTCTGGGGAAACAATAGCTGCTCCAAACTTTTTAGCCAAAACCTGTAGGAGACTCAAAAAATATTATTATGATTGAAAAAATAGAGTGGTATGGTTGCAAGGAATGGGTATAAATCAGAAAATAAGACTCAATCTTTCCATTCAGCTTTTACACAATGAAAGTATCAAATAAATCTCCATTATCAAGTAAAATGCAATATGCATCAGGCTACAGAATTACTAACGATGATGTGCTCGTTAAATAAGCCTCTATTATATTCCAGTTCTTATGAATCATTAGAAGACATTCCCTCAGACATTCAGAAAAAAATCACAAAAAGGTGCAAACTTACAGCAAGATAGTCATTGGAAATTCCATTGCAAGCAGATTCTCCACAGATCTTCAAAAATACCGGCCCATCAGGTGCCTGAAAGTGATCAAGGTATTCATAATACCGCTGCCCAAATTGACGATGATCCTGCAATTGACAACACCAAATTAATCTCCTCCCAAACCAACAAGCTTGCACAGAAATGCCCATTTTGATCACATAACCAGAAGAAAAACATAAAAATAGGTTGCACATGCATATGCATATAGCAATTTATAATACTCCTATATCATCCCATCAATGGATTAAAGTTTCTTCCTTCCCATCACAAACCATAAAAAAATCCATCTTTGGGTCGAAATTTCAAAAGCAAAACGAAGTCCCCATTTCCAAATATTTTAACATTAAAGAACGATTTTTATCAACCCAACATCAATTTAAACAATGATCATATCCCAAAATCTCCAACTTCAATAAAATCAAGAATTAACAACACCTAATGAAACTAGCCAACATTCAAATAATGTAACAAAATGAAAACAATTCGAATAACAAATCAACAACATAGAGATGAAAAGAAAATGATGAAAAGTTGAGAAATTACGTATGGAGAGAAGTGATCGAGGGTTTGATTGAACCAGTGCTCTTCACGGGTCAAGTAATTGGAGTTGCTTTCAAAGGGAGGAAGCTGGATAATACGAGCATTGGAAGAGATTGTAAGAGTAAATAGCAGAATCGTGATGATTGATATCGAACAAGGCGATTGATTAACAACGAATTTCATTCGATTGTTGTCGTTCTTAAGGCAATAATTTGTGATCACCATTGAATTGATTTGACTTAAAGCTATGTTGCACTTGAAAGGGGGTTGCTTCACCTTCAGGCAAATATTCTCTGCGTTTTGGATAAGAGATGAGTAAGATACTGTTTTTAGCACGACAAAGACAGAAATACATCTCGACTAACTTGTCATGAACCGTGCTCGTAGATAATTAAACACAAAGTAAAGTTCTGAGTATGACTTGTTTACCTTGTCAAGTGAGCCAAACTCGAACCTTAACGAGTCGAGTCGAGTCGGGTCGTGTACGACTCATACACGTATATATACAACAAGTCTAGAGTCTAAACATGTGCAAAATTAGTAACATACACTGGATCCTCCTTCAACACAAGAAACAAACCCTTAATTGCCAATTAGTTGTGCAAAAAAGTACTTCAATCCATGAAAGTTCTATACAGTTACAAAAGTATATATGTAAGCAGTGAACACAACATTTCATTACAAGTAGACATGCACCAAGTTCTTATTGCAGTAAGAACATACAGTTTAGTTGTTTGATCAAACTAAATCGATTCGACAGCGACCTCTACAGTAGCTGCTTTCTTCATCTCCATCAAAGAGTCTTCGAAACATTTGGCTAACTCTTTAGGATCCGGAATCAAATCACTCAGTACCTGGATTTGCATATCCGCCACTGCTCCATAACTCACAAAGTGCAAGACCATTGCCTGCATACATATACATACCACATGCATTGATGATTAACATACTTTAATTGATTCGACTTTTAGACTTAAAGAAGAAGAAAAACGAGCTAGCAGAGAATAGGTTCAATTACATGAGGTATGTTGCTAATAGTGGCCTTATAAGACTTGACAGTGTTGCCTGCAAATGAGATCTTCTCGCGAGGGCCAACAACATTTGAGATGGTGAAAGACGTGTTGCAAAGTAGACGGTGGACCAAAATGGTAAATAGCTGCAAATAATCACAGAAATGCACGTTACATCTCACATGTTCTGTTATGTTTCAAGCTAGCTCAATGTATGTTCATTCAAGTGTAGATTTACGTACCTTTAGCCCGAAAAGGCCAGTAGCAAAGTCAAGAATTTTCAATGAAAATCGAGTCTTAAGAGGAAGCCTTTTATTTTTCATCAGTGCTTTGGCTCTTCTCACATATTGGATCGGATCTGAACCACGTTTATGGTAATTAAAAGGTATAAGAAGATACGCGAATTTGTTCCCCCATGGTGTTGGGGAGTTTTTCTTCATCAACTTTGGCATTTCCTGAAATAATTTCTGATCATTAGCAAAGTTCTGATGTTAACTTGAGTGAATTATGAAGAACGCATTAGCTAGCTCAAAAATGTCACCTGCAATCCTTCTTCTCGTCGTAGATTCACCATTTCTATGCCTGTGATCTGTAGACCTTCCCGTAGAACTATACACAAACATCCGATTATTAGTCACCTTCATGAGAAGATTATATTTGTTTGATTATTAGTCAAATTATTTCACTTACTACTATTGATTTCCTTTAACTACTTACATATAGTTAATTTTTAGATCGATTCAGATCAATCGTTTTAATATTTGCTATTATTTTGTTTGTGGTTAATGATAGACTATGTAATCATAACTATATATATATATATATACATATATATATATATATATATATATTAGAGTCTTAGTTAGATTAGTCTTATTCTTCTAATTTCTAACTAGATTAGACATAGTTTCTTATATTTTGTATATATACCCTACGTCATTCTATGAATAAACACGATTGATTATTCAATAATCTTACATGGTATTAAAGGGTTACGATCCTTCCGCTGCATAATACTGTGACCATCGACCTTGCCTGTGTTACTGTTCAAAAGGACGAACCCACTGTTCGTTCTTCTTCTTCTTCCCCAAACAACAACATGCAATCTCGATTCCTCTCCCCTGTTGATTTCCGATCCCTTGTCCTCAGATCGATTCTCTAATATCGATCTTTGTTCTCTTCTCACCGACAGAAAAACAGCCGCATCGATCATCACCCAGCTTTCGAAATTCATTTTCGAC
>JAYMSP010002366.1:0-24720 GCA_036897095.1 Plantago elongata
GAAGACAAACCTCGTGAACTCTGGACATCGAAAGATGCCAAGAGACACAGGTTGGATGGTCAAGCTCGTAACATCATTTGATCGACACCTGAGCATATACAGTGGAAACTGTGGTGTGCTTAAATGGCAAAAGTTGCCTGGCAATTGATTGAAGAAATTTGTGACGGAACTGAGAAAACCAAGGACAAGTTCGAGGTTATGAAGTTGAAATTCCAAAACTTCAAGCAAGGTCCCATTGAAACTTTGGAAGAACTTGATTTTCGGTTTACTACTCTCATGAGTGATATGGATGCACTTGGAGAAAGTGACAAATATTCAAATTATGAGAAGGTGAAAACCATTGTCAGATCTTTGAACCAAAATTGGGAGCGTACCCAATACTTCTACTTCAATCAGGGAATACCCCAAATCACTACAGTGGAACTCTTTTCACATTTAGCCATTGTGAACTATGAGACAACCCAACGTGGATTGGCTGCAGCTGAAAAGTTGCAGAGTGTTGCTCTAGTTACCCAAGGCACTTCTAAAAAGAAGGATACCAATGATGTGTTTGAAGAAAATGCACTTGATGTGTGTCATATGAAGAAATATGTGAGTCAAGAGATAGAAAGGAGAAAAGCAAAAGAGAAGCTGAAAAAGCATCTCGGTCCAAACTATCTTCAGTACAAGAACATTCATATGAACAACTCTCTGAACAATCCTGCTCAGAAAGTTGTTAGTACTGAAGTTGTTGAGATTGGAAATTACATCTGCTTCTATTGTCAGAAACCCGGTCACTTCAAACGTGATTGTTCTGCTTTTAACAAGCTAAAGATGGGTCACAAAAAGGAGAGAAGAACTTTCAAAAGAACTCAGAGGGCCTTGCTCACTGAAGAGAGAAAGAAGATCCATATTCAACTTGATGCTATGGATATTGAGTCAGATTTCGAATATGAGGATTCAGAGGACTCAAAATTACCATCACCAAAATTGTGCGGGATTACTCATGATGTAATCGACTTTGGCCAGAAGAAGAACGATATGTGTGGGGTTGCTGAGATAATAGGTCCCGACGTCTCCAACATTGAAGAATGCCTTATGGCTGATGAGGTAATAAACACATCACAATTCTTGTACTATGAAAGTGATGATGACGACATTAAGGATTCAGAATTGGTCAAGAGTGAACTTGATCGATATGAGAGGAAATTTTTGTTTGATGAGTCAAAGACCAAGATTCTGGAAGAATGCAAAGAAACTCTTGAAAAGAGATTTCTAATTTGACCAAGGTATCTATGATAAAAGACGCTGAAATAGCATCTCTAAAATCTCATATATCGGAGTATGAAAATTCTCATGAGCTAGCCTTGAATGAGCCAAATGGGAAGTTGAAGAAACTTTTTTCTGAAAATGAAGAACTCAGAAAGAAAGAGGTTTCCTTCAAATCACTTGTCAAAGCTAGTGACACTCTCATGGAGGTTCAATCTTATTTGAGAGACCCTGTTGACAAAAGAGGACTTGGACTTGACGGCCAATCAAATAATTCCACTTCTCTGAAAAAGAGTGATGGAAGGTTGACCTTTGTAAAAAGTCAAAAGAAAGGTCCCAAAGAATCCTATAGCATTGGTCAGAAAGCTAAGGTTCTTGACAAAGGTAAAACAATTGTGACCAAACCTTTGAAGGAACAACAATTTCCAAAGAAACATGGGGAAAAAGTTTCTGAAAAGAAACATGATCCTTTAAATTGTGATCATCCACAATATTGTATCACTAGGAAGGGAAGCATCGCTGGCCTTGGTGTGTTTCCTACTCTACCATTCTATGGATATAGGAATGATGTAGAAACTAGTGAGACTGCTGATAAACGTGTTCAGAAAGCCAATGGTATTGGCTTTTGTGCTATCGGGAAGGTACTCATGCAACAATATAAGAAAGGACAAGAACGATGGTGGAAAGCTAGAATTTCTTACAGCAATTATCAGAAGTGGAAGCAATCCCAAGCCATTAAAATCTGAATGCTAAGGCTAGAAGAAACTTGGCTCAGAAGACTAAGCTTGCTGAAAAGCAAACTCAAAACCTGACAGTTCTATGAAGCCAACACGAGGAACACCAAGGAACACTCCAAGAAGGAAGATTGATCTGAAATCCAATGATTCTAGAATTCCTACTTATGTTAAAAGTAGACAAAAACCTACTCCTAAGAGATTCATTTAGAAATGGATTCCCACAGGAAGAGTGTTGAGTCTAAGTGTTTCTGTTTCTATTTCTGAAGCACGAACCTAACTCATGTTTCCTATTTTCTGTAGAACGCGTCATGGACTATGGCTCAATAGCTATTTGATAGTGGATGCAGGAAGCACATGACATGAGACAAAGAAAACTTGGTCGATTATAAAGTATGTAATACTGGACCAAACATCAGGTGTGCTAGAGGAGAATTAAATCCTTTTATAGGATTTGACAAAGTCAAATTTAGATCCCTCACAATCTCTGATGTAGTAATGTTAAAGGTTTGAAATATAATCTTATAAGCATGAGCCAGTTTGCAGATAAGGGATATTCGGTGAAAGAAATCGAAGTTCTGCAAATTGATTGACAATGAGTCAAAGCAGACAATCTTAATAGCTAGGCGGAAAGGAAGTCTATATGTCGCTGATTGGACATCTGCCACAAGTGAAGAATGTCTCATGGTGAGTCAATCAGGTCACACTAAAGAACACTGGTTATGGCACAAGAGATTGAGTCACTTAAATTTCAAAACTCTGAACAAACTTGCCGAGAAAGAGTTAGTGGTTGGATTACCTAAAACAACATTCAGAAAGGATGGTGTCTGCTCTGCTTGTCAATTGGGGAAATAATCCAAAACCTCTTTCAAGTCCAAGACCAGACATTCATGTGTTAGACCACTGCAACTATTACGTATGGATCATTTTGAATCATCTGTAACTAGTTATGCAGGCAAGAATTATGTATAGTTGTTGTAGATGACTTCTCTAGGTTTACCTGGGTTGTCTGTCAGAAACAAAAATCTAATGCTAGGGTGGAATATCAAACTTGATGAACAAGCTTTAAGTCAAGAAAAATGACAAGGTACCTGCAATCAGAATAGACCATGGTACTGAATTTGTCAACCAATACGTAAAAGAGTTTTGTACCTGCAAAGGTATACAACATCAAATATCTTCTGTAAGAACACCACAACAACTTGGTGTTGCTGAAAGGAATAATAGGACCCTTAAAGAAGCTGCAAGGATAATGCTAGCTGACATTGAAATAAGTGACTTTTATTGGGTTGAAGCTGTAAATATAGCATGCTACACTCAGAACAGATGTTTGATAAACAAACACCATGACAAAACTCCTTATGAGCTTTTGGTTAGTTGACCCCCTAATATCAAACATTTGTGGGTGTTTGGTTGTACATGTTTTGTTCTTAACAATGGGAGAGAATATTTGAGAACATTTCAATCAAAGGCAGATGAAGGTGTATTTCTTGGTTATTCTATGAAAGCAAAGCCTACAAAGTATACAACAAGAGAACAAAGAAGATTGAAGAATCAGTTCATGTGATATTCTTTGAAGGAAGCAAGAAAATACCCCTTGATGAAGAACTCTCAGATAGATTCAAAGAGCTTATGATTAAGGATTCTGGAGAAGAACCCTCAGAAAGGAGAAACTCTGTAATTAATATTGAGGATGATTCTGACGAAGAAAAGCACGATAGCTAGTAACAACCAGATGACTCTTAGACATGATGAAGAATTCCATAAATGGAAACTGAGAATATTTATCATAGAAAACTTTCAGGGAATAACCTTTCTGAAAGTCGTATTCCAGAAATCTTTCACTCTGAACAAGTGTCTGATATTTACTGCACTTCTAGTTTATAAAATATCACTGATATTGATGAAGTATTAAGTCATAATCATAGTGATTCACATTCAGATCACGTGGATAGTGACCCTACTAGTTCAAAACCTACAATGAAATTGATTAGAGATCATCCCGCAAAGGATGTGATTGGTCCAATTGATCAAGGTGTTAGAACTAGGAGAGCAATAACTAAAAATGCTGATTCTCTCTTTGGTTGTTTTATCTTAAAAATTGAACCTAAGACTATTGAAGATGCATTAAAGGATCAAGACTGGATCTTCGCAATGCAAGAAGAGTTGGATCAATTTGAGAGACACAAGGTCTGGAAACTAGTTCCATTTATAGAAGGAATATATGTGATTGGAACTAAGAGGGTTTTCAAAAATAAGATGAATGAGCCTGGTGAAATAACCAGAAACAAGGCTAGGTTGGTTGCCAAGGGATTTACCCAGATTAAAGGTTTAAATTTTGATGAGTCATATGCACCAGTTGCAAGATTGGATGGAATCAGACTATTTCTAGCCTTTGCAGCTCATAATGATTTTAAAGTTTACCATATGGATGTTAAGAGTGTATTTCTAGATGGTGTACTTGCTGAGGAAGTCTATATTGATCAACCACTAGGCTTTGAAGTTTCCTCAGAAAGTGGGATGGTCAATAAGTTACAAAAAGCTCTTTATGGACTGAAACGGGCTCCAAGAGCATGGTATGAAAAAGAGAATTTGAGATGAGCATGATGGGAGATTTGAGCTACTTCCTAGGATTGCAAGTGAATCAATTTGATGATGAAATATTCATTAGTCAAACAAAGTATGCAAAGGATATGCTCAACAAGTTCAATCTAAAGCCTTCTGGAAAGAATGCTAAGATACCTATGAGCATAGGAACCAAAATAACTTAGACTGAATCTCACAAGAGTGTTGAAGACCATAAGTATATGAAATTGATAGGTTCACTTCTGTACCTTATTGCAAGAAGACCTGATATTCAATATGCAGTTGGTGTGTGTGCTAGATTTCAGACTAATCCTATGCAATCACACTACAACATTGCTATGAAGATATTGAGGTATGTTAGTGGTACTATAGAAGTTGGTTTGCGGTATCCAAAGGATAGTGGTTTGAGTTTAGTTGGTTATTCAGATGCTGACTATGCTGGATCTATGGTTGATAGGAAAAGTACCTCAGGAACTTGTCAGTTTCTGGGAACTAAACTTGTCTCATAGTTTAGCAAGATGCAAAACTCAATTGCTACTTCTACCACAAAGGCTGAATATATTGCCACTAGGTGTTGTGCATCACAAATTTTGTGGATACAACAACTCAGAGACTATGGACTCAATGAAGAGAAAACTCCCATTTTATGTTACAATACAAGTGCTATTGCGATTACTCAGAATCTTAAGTTTCATGCTAGAACCAATCACATTGATGTTAAACAACACTTCATCATATACCATGTTGAAAAGGGCAATATAGAGATACTCAAGGTTGGCACGAAAGACGAACTTGCAGATATCTTCACTAAGCCATTACAAGAAAGCAGATTCTTGAATTTGAGGCATAATCTTGGATTGATTGAGCTACCTATGAACTGAAAAGAAGCTAAGGATTATGAGAACAAAGTTAGAGAGAGTTGCTATATTTCTGGAACAGGTATCCATATACTCTATGGCATTATGGTACAAATAATTCCAAGTTTCTGAAATGGGTATTCAGATACTATAGAAATGTATTTTTGGTCTCTGAGACGGGTACTCAGAAAGGTGTGATAACACTTTCGTGAGAAGGAAGAAAATAGTACACAAGTACAATTCTCTGAAGTTAAACTATGTCTAGGTTTATGTGTTTTTACCGTTTATATGATAACACACATAAAACAAGACTTGATCTCATAAAGATAAGTCCAAAGGTTTTATCTTCTCCTACGATAAGAGTGACTTGTGATTACACCAAGACAAATATCCATAATGAGGGCACTGTAAAATTTATTGATTGAAATCATTACTGGAGATGTATTGATAGCCATCGATGAAATATTCACTTTATATCAACGGAGGAGTTTAAATAGTGAGGTGAAACTCACTGTAGTGAGACAGTTAAGGCCCCACTTGCATTTAATGCAAAGCGTTATTTGTTGTGATTGTACACAGTAACAAATGCATATCGTACATATGTATTATGTAATTTTGAGATTCTAATGCTACATATAAAGGATTTGGAGAAAAGACAAACACTTTTCGCAAATTCAATATTTCTTACTTGCATCAAAATAGCATTTTTCTCTCTAATTTGTTTGCAAAGAAAACCTACAACTTCATCTGTTCTCTCTTAGTTCATATGAAAAAGAAGCACTAATCCAGAATTCTAACCTTCTCAATTTTAGTTTAATCTTATCTATATATAATGTCTCATAAACGTGCTTCAAGTTCTAAGGCTTCTACTTCATCTGCTACTGCTGAAAAGCAAGCACTCAACCTGGAGATCTTAAACAATATACTCCAAGGGGATTTTAACCCACACCACTGGACCACCAATCAATTGATGCAATATGGTGGTGCCTTTGTGGAGAAACATCTGGAGGTAATTATTTAAGAGCAGGCGGATAGGACTTCTATCTTGGTTATGCTTGAAAAAGCAAACCTGAAGGGATTTCTTTCAGCCTTTCCTAATGAGACTTCTTCTCTGGATGTTCTTGAGTTTTACAATAACACAGAAGTGACCACTAAGCTGGTCAACGGGACTAAAAAAGTGTCCTTTAAAACAAAGGTGCAAAACCTTTTGATTGACCTAGACTGCCATGGTTTCTGTAACCTGTTTGGCCTAGTCAATGAGGGCGAAGAATTTATGATGAGCCCCAAAGATGAGATACTTTTACAGGGTGCCAAGGCAATTTACAATGAGTTCTCTGATATGTCTAACCCAGACAGTCCATCCACTTTCATTTTGGGAGACTTTAGAGTAAGGCATCTCTGTACAAGCACTGGAATGTGCTAGCCTGTATTCTACACAGGGCTCTTGATGGTCTTAAGGGAGGAGCTGACCAGATAAGCCTTAAGAGATGGATGGATATGTATCTAATGAGATCCCAAGTCATGGAACAACAGGAAAGCCCTGTCGATTGGGGTAAGTACGTGTTCATAAAGTTCGTCAAAGCTCTCAGAAGCTTTGATGTGAAGATAGAGAAAGGCCTCGCTGAGCTAAAGGCCACAATCATCTATGGACTGAAAATTTACTATATTCTGGAGACATATGGTCTAAAGCTCAGAAACCCTGAGAAGCTTGAGAACAATGACATTCTCTACAAGTTCAATTATGGCAACTGGCTAAAGCGGAAGGTTGTAGGAGAGTCTGAGGTTACTGAGGAGGCTGCACCTTCTGAGGTGGCACCAAAGAAAACCAGAACCAAAAAGATGGCATCAAAGAAAGATAAGGTTTCTGAGGCTCCTGCAGAAAGTACTCCCATTCCCTCTCTTGTTCTTCAAGTTCCATCTACCACACCCACTATTGAAGATGCGTCTAGGGAGGAGGAGATGTTGAGCAAGAGTAGTGGGAAGCTCTCTCTCTCTCTCTCTCTCTCTCTCCCTCCATAGAAATAAACGGAATTATGGATAATTCGGTGCCCACGATAGAAGAGTCTGATGATGATGAGATGGTTCTCACACAACTCTTCAAAGCTACAAAGAAAACCCGTGATGCATTGAAGGCATCTGATCTAACATGGGTGAAACTTCTGAGAAGACTTCCAAGTCTCTGGTTGCTGAAGACATAATTGATACACAAGAAGCTGCAACCACAATCATTCAGAGCTCGTTAGACTTTATTCAAAAGTCTCTGAATGCGGAAGATATATTTATGGAGGATGTTGACATTGCCTTCACACTACAAGGACTGCATAATGCGGTTAAGAATGTTTCTATCTCGAATCCATCTGCTGAAATAGTGCAGTCAGAAACACCAGCAAAAGAGGTTGCTGACGAAAATCCGGTTGAGGAACAGGTTTCCCAGAGAGTAGTAGAAAGGGAGCGTGAGTTTGAAGAGCCAGAATCTTCTAACTAAGAAGATGATTCACAAGCTCAACCTGAAGCACTTCAGGTAGCAATGATGTCTATATCTGACTTGTTTAAACTTCATTATTTATTACTTGTCACTCATAAATTTTTCTTTCTTACAAGCCCAAGAAGAAACACAAGCTGCAGAGGAAACTGCAAAACCTTCCTCAGAAGGTGAAGTAGAGGCTAATCAGGCCTCAACACTTGAAGAAACTGAGCCTGTTGCACATGTATAGTCAGTCTCTGAAAGAGTGGAAATTCCTTTTTAAACTTGTAAAAGTATTAAGTGTTCTAACATAATATATGTTTCTGACTAGCGCAAACTGAGTAAGAAGAGCAATTGATGGAAACATCACAAGCTGAAAAAGAATTGCCAGAGACCCTCAAGGTTTCTGAAGAACCAATTGCTGGACCTTCTACGTTGAAGGTTTTCTAAAATTCTGCAGAAAGTTGGCAATTTTACATCTTCACTTGCTTATTCTTAATTTAACATTGTTTACTTTCTTAGGCTCAAGAAGAAGTAAAGGTGCTAGAAAGAAGTGTTGCAACTCCTTTTGAGCCAATGGATATTGATGAAGCTCTCCCAGCTTCACCAAAAGATAATGTTCCAGAGACTGCAAAAGTCTCTGAACTAGTTGTTTCTGAGCCTTCCTAACCGTAATAAGTGAAATCTCAGATAACAACAAGAGTTTGTAAAAACATAATTCTCTGATCAATCCATTTAATATATATATTTTTATTCTCAGGTTCAAATCGAAAGAGAAGTTGCTGAGGACTACCTTGTCTCAACCTCGCAATGAAGTATCTGAGGCTGCCGATCACATGGTAGACCCTTCTGAACCTGCAGTTGAAACTCAGGTAAGTCAGAAAATGAATTCATCCTTCTAACTTAGATATCTTTTAAGTCTTTGAAACTAAAAGACTTATTTCTCTTTAACGCTTTAAGCATTGTACCTTCAACTTCTGCATAGTCTTCTGATGAGGTGCACAAGTTCTTCAGAGAAAAGATTATCAAGCAACATCTTCGTCTTTTTAAGTCTTGGCAAAAGCTTAGAAGGGCTGATCCTTCTGACTTAGCCAGTCTGATAGACAACCAGACCAAAAGGGAAAGGACCTTGGATCTGGAGACGTATATCAAAGCCACCTACTCTGTGAAAGAGTACAACTTTATTGTGGTGATGCATGAGGGATTCATTGAGGAGATAGTATGAATGCTTGAAAAAGCATTCGTGGATGCGGATGAAGAGACCAAGAGGCGGATGGCTTACAAGCCTGCCTTGCCTAAGAGTATGAGCGTTTACATCTCAAAGCAGGAGGAAGTAAATGGGCAGGTCACCACTTTGCCAATGGTGATCAATCTAGTTTCTGATGACGAGGAGGAGATTGATTAGAATGAGTATTAAGAACACCCCCTGAACATCCAACCAATATGGATGAGAGTGATAATGATGATAATGATGAAGCTCCCACTCCAGGAGCTGGTGGAATTGCTCAGTCTAGAGGAGCATCTAGTGCAGGACTGCCATATACACATAAAGTGACTACACCACCACCATCTTCAAAGTCACCAACTCACACCTCTTCAAAAACAAAGTGATGAAGGAGCAGCAAAGATTGTTGTATGGGAAGTTGAGGCTAGAGCTTTGAAGCTGAAGAAGTTGTTGAAGAGAGAAGCTCATGACCAGTCAGAGCTTGATGACTTGATTGCTCAGAGAGATGCCAAAGTCCAGAAACTGGAGGCACTGAACAAAAAGGAAATGGAACTCCTTACTAAGCAAGTAAAAGAAGCATTCATTGGAAGTTGTCGTGGTTCTGATTGAATCATTGGTAGAATATAAGCAAGATGTTGAGGCTACATTGCAACTAACCGGACCATCGAAGGACAAAGGGAAGAAAACAGTGATTGATGCCATTGAAGCTGAGTCCTCAGATAATGATTGGTCTGATGAAGATGGCACTTACCGTCTAGCTGGAATGGATGAAGAAGATAGGCAAGTGGACAACTTGAATGAGCATATGGCTGTGTCTCATATGAAGAGAAAAGTGATTGCTCCTAAGGCCTTTGACAAAGCACCTAAAGAGAATACTGTTTTTGAGAACAAGATTATGACTTAACTTGGTGAGAAGAATAGGGTGTTATATTAATGTGTACTTCTAACCTTTATATTCTATTTTTAATTCGTGCTGTAATAAATTTACGCCGCGTTATATGTGCTTAAGAAATAATAACTTTTAAGTGTAACTAGTACACAATAGTATAATGCTAAGAAAGTATTTCCCTTCTAAAAATAGAGTATGTAAGACCACAAGCGAGTCTTTTAGAAAGTAAGTACAGATATAGAGGCGGCTAGAAAGTTTTTACCCCAGGTGTAAGAGAGTGAATACTTTTTAATTCCAGTCAACTTTTTAAACACTTTGTATAAGTTTATGAAAGCAAGCTAAAGGACTCATGTATGAAATCCTTTATGCTTATAAATTATTAAATACTATAAAGAACTTTCTTACCCTTTAGAAGGGCTTGGTATTTATTAGGAAATTACTTTTCTCTAGAGTTTTAACAGGAATCTCCTTAGGCAAAGAACTCCACTTTCCGCCTTTATCATGCATCGGAATCTAGATATATCTAAAAGGTTATCGAAGCAAGTAAGCTATCCGTTCCTGGTTCTCCTGTAGCTGGAACCTCCGGAACCACATAAAAAAGTAAAGTGAGGTCTTTCCCGAAACAAAGTAAAGGAAGGAGTTTCCTAGTAGTCCCCTAATCTAATATAGTACAATGCTAAGATTTAGGTTTTTTACTAGCTGAAGAATGAATTGTTTGAACAAAATAATCTTGCATTGGCCACCATCCCTCCAGAATTTAAAGCCTTTGCTGAGATGATGACCAGAAGGACCACATCCCTAATTATTGCACAAAAAGATCTGGGAATGCAAAGAGATGATGACTTATAGACAACTCAGAAAGCATTGATGGAATCTAGTTATGCTGTTGGGAAAGTAGATAAGATGTATGAGCCACGAGAGCAGATCTCCAAGAGAGAACATCTACTACTTGGTCAGTTTGAGTCACTTCACTCTGAAGTTCAAAAGTTGGTACAAGGCTAGAATGTATTGAGTGCACACTTTGACTCTTTACAAGAATCCTATGTCAATTTTACTCAGACTACAATGACTAAGGGGGGAAGGATCAAGAAGAGATTCAGGCAAGAGGAAGCAGCCTGCAGAAAAACCCCTAACCATCAAAGAACATCCCGCCTCTTCAAGTCTACCACCACCACCACCACTGACTAGATCCAGAGCTTCACAAGAAAATCCAAGGGGAACAAAGTCCCCAAGGAAATCAGATAAACCTTCTAAAGAGAAGAAGAAGAAGGTGAGATCAAGAGAATTGGTAATGAAGATACTTGCTCACAACCTGGTCAAGGATACAACAATCTGGGTGATGATGATATTGATCAAGAGAGTTGATGAAGTATCTGAACCAATAGTTGCAAGACCAATTGCTGTCAGAACACCATCTAGACATACCAAATATGTCCAAGGTGGTTCTTCAAGTCCAACCCCCACAAAGAACACATCTAGGGAGCATCCCAGATGAACATAAGACAGAGGAGAAATGCAAGATTTGGGAGAACCAACACTGAAGATCTTCCTCTTAGACCAGAAGATGCATTAATTGAGTACACCAAGTCTCATGATGGCTAGTCTGCATATCAATGCATAAGAAAACTGAATGGCTACTGGATTCTGGATCTCCAACACTTACTGATGAATAGGGAATTTCCGGGTCCTATCTTTAACCAGCTGATGGCATGGAGAGTTAATAGACCACATCTGATAAATCCTGCACATGTGAAAACATGGCTTGATTTTGAAGTAAAAGTGAGAAGATATGCCATGGCTAAGGATATGAAGGAAGATGTTCCTTACTTCAAACCAGATGATAATCGTAAGGTTCCAAAATTGCTGGGAACAGGTTACAACTCATAGAATAAGCTTGGAGTGCTAGCTCATGAATCTTTCGACATGACTAAGCAAGAGTTTGTTGATGACATGAACTATTTGAGAGTCATCTACAAGCATTTTAAACTCATAGGGCATGCCCGGAAATGGAGAAGAGTCTACTAGATTAGACAATTTCATGACAAGAATCCTGATCTTGATTATAAAGAAAAGTGCAAGGTTGCCAGAGATACAGAAATGGATGTAAGAATCTATCTCCTTGACTATGTCAATGGCAAGAGAGAGCACATGGATAAAAGATTCAGATACTAATCCAGAAGGACTGACTGAAGAACTTAAGGTTGCTGACAACCTAAGTGTTTTGAAGATTCTGAAGATTTGAAGACAAAGGATATAGAATGTCACTTGGAGCTTGGACTCTCATGTTGTTCTATTTTCCTTATGTATTGTTTTGTGTATTTTTGCTGATGTTTCTTTTGATATATTCTTTTAAGTTATCTTTATTCTGTAATTGATAATTCTATTGATCATACTCTCAGTTACTTTAACAGAAGATAACTTGTCAGCAAAGATCACTCCTTGTGATTTGGTTGATGTCTTACTTTCTGCACTTATATGAACTTAATTGCTATATCATTATGAAATGATTAAGTACAGGAATTTGACTTCTCCAATTTGTAATAGGACCTTTGTGATAGTCATTGTTGTCTGATCAAAAAGGGGGAGATTTGTTAGGAATATATGTTAGTATGATCACTCACACAATGACTTATCCTAGTTTCAGAAAGGTGTATAGTACTCTAGGTCACTTGACCATTGTAAAGAAGAAATACACTAAGTATGATATTTTTTAGAAACCTTGTAATAGGATGTTAGGACTCTGAATGTAATTTTTATTTTGCTTGAAGAAGACCAAGAAGGAGGCATCCAAGCAGGAGAAGACCTTTTGCACAAAGGTATCTGACGAAAAAGGAGGAAAGTCTCCTCAGATAGTTGCTTCCAGAAAGCTATGTATAGACTTGTGTTTTATTTACAAAACAAAGTAACAACTAAGTTTCTGAGACAACAAGTTTCTGAGAGATGGAACATGTGATGCTTCAGAATGCTACATGCATACGTTGAGACTACATGACGAAATATAGTACACTGCATTTAATGCTTGACAGAAATGTCACTATCCTTTTGCAGAACTCTATGGAAAGAGATATATGCATGGGAGTACTAATTTCATGATATGTACGGATTGAATTTGAAATATGTCTAACATATACTATTCAAACGACTAAAAGTCATCTATGAATATCACTACTCGGAAATTGAGAAATACACACACGCATTCGAACTACAATCACAAGCAAAGTATTCTCTCAAGCATTCTTACTACCATTCTCCAAGCTATATGTTGCGACTAACAAACTCTAGAATTCACTAGTTGCTTAAAGTGTCTTGATCCTTCAACAAGTAGTGTAATTTGTGAAAGAGTTGAATTGTTGGATAACTATCTGAGATTCATTCTCTTGAACAAATCTCACAAACTTGGGTCAGTAAAGGCAAGCTACCATACATTGAACTAGTATAAAGAGAAGCTTACCTGACAAACAACATAACCAACACCATTCAGGCATGGAGTATAGGAAGTACTTGATTTGGGAAATCAACGAATAGCTCCAAGGTTAATATGAGTACATGAAGTACTTGGCTCTGGGAGCTGGGGAACAAGTCAGGGGGAACATTTGGTTGGGAACCATTTGTTATAGGAATCTTAGAATATGATTAATTTTAAGGAGAACTCAATTATCTGTTTTAGTGGATTCTAGGTCTCTGAAGGCCGAGTTAGTTTGAGGATTACGACACCTTCACACACTATACATCCTGTGTCATTTACTTTCTGTATTTACCTTTCAGCAACTCACACACACATTTAGTATTATAAAGCACAAACTCATTTATCTATCGCATAAAGACTTCCGCTCTCTGATTATAAGTATCAGATACCTTCAAGTATCTGAGAAATCATGTTTATCGATAAATGTTTGAAAAGACTATTCAACCCCCCTCCATCTAGTCTTTTCCTTTGCCGTTATCTGGACCAATAAAGAAAGTATTCTAGTTAGTTTTATTCAAACTACTTGTGATTCTCTGAGTATAAAGATGTTTATGTCTTTTGGAGCATACCTGTGTATCAACACAAGGTTCATCGACTTGAACTTCTGGAGAAATTGGTGCTTCAGATACAATGTTGAGAGGAGTGACAGATTCCTCATCCACCTCTCTTTATGCTTGAGCCTGATAATTAAAATCAACATGTAAATTTTTGAAATATTCTACAGAAAGGGGTTAGAAAGATATGAATTTCTGAGAGTTTAACTTACTCCCAAGTTAGGAAGCTCAGAATCATTTCTTTCAGAAACCTGTGAGGTCTCTGGCAACCTTTCTGGAGACTTAGCTATTTTAGCAATGTCTATTTCCATTGTTCTGGGGAAGTCGCAACATTTTCCCCATCAACCATTTCTTCCGAAAGAACCTATTCGAAGAAATAAAGCATTTGATTAAGAAAATGAATTGTCACAAGTTATTCACAAAAAGAGTTGGTTCATGTTTTACATACCTTCTCAATTGAAGGCTCGGAAACAATCTCTTCAGAAGGTTTTTCAACCTCTGGAATCACTTGATCCTGTGGTGTTTCTACAACTTCATTTACTTTCTTAGTTGGAGCCTGTATAGAGACAAAATGAAGTTAAATATATATAAGAATTTAATAAAGACCAAGTTGTTTTTTTCAGAGATAATTGACTACCTGTATCACATGCTCAGGTTCTTGATGTGTAGTTTGAAGGAACCTCTTCTACATTCAGAGGGGTAGGCAAAATTTCATCCCCCTGGAATGGTGTCTCCATGAAAGCCTGTAACAAAGGAATTTTATGAGTAACAAGTTAACATTACACAAATGTTCACAAGTTAGATATAGATTACTCTGTTACCTGGTTATCTTCAAGCAATGTGGCTTCCATTTCATGCTTTGAAGTTTCTAGTACTTCGAATCTTTCCTCTAATTGATCATTCTGAGTGCCCGTCTCAGTTTCATCCCTCTCAGAGAGTTGAGGAACCTGCACAGTTGCAGAAATTTCTTCAACAATGATGTTTGCTGGCAACTCGAGTGTGGAAGCAATGTCATCATCTTCCAGCACTTTGTCATTCACCGCATGCCTTCATCTGCATGTTGGGGTGTGTCAACTTCAACCGACTTCTCCTTAGTTGCATCCTCTACAACCTTAGCTCTTTTTGGTAGAGGAGATGTGCTAGAGGCTCCACCATGAGTCTCTATACGTGATCTTTTGAGAACCTCTTGGAGTATGAGGTCAACATCTGAGTTTTCACTGATGTCTGGGACAGACTCATCAATGTCATGCAGATCATTCACGAACAGCTCTGGCATTTTGCCTAATCTTAAAGATCTCCTTTCTGAGATGGGAAAGGGTTGTTGGGCTTCAACATTCTCTGTTACTCTTTCTGAAGATGGTGTGTCAACAAGTAAGCCTTGTACACTCTTTTTAGCTCTGCTTTTCTTGGTCTAGGGTTTCTTAGCGACTTGGACCTCACCTGTATTTCTTCAGAATCACCTTCTCCCTGAGCAACCATCTCGTCCTTGGCAGCATTTTTCAAGGCTTCCTCATAAGCATATTTGTACAAACTATTGGTCACTGGGATATCCATGTGCTCTCTGAGCACGACTCTGCACTTGTCCAGTAGATAGCCAATCTTCAGACCATAGTGCATATTTTCTTTGGTATCATCACGACCTTTTACTATATTGGGCTCAAACTCCTTGACCCTGTTGACAAACTTCATGAAAATGTACTTAGCCCAATTGAAGGAGTTTTCCCTATCATTCAGCTCCTTCTAGAGAATGCTCATTATCATCCACCGTTCTAGACATATCTGGTCTATGCCTCCTTTGATTCCACCGAAGCACCGATTCAAAATGTTGGCAAGCACATTCCAGTGTTCAAAGAGATGTCTCGTCTTTATGTCTCCTAAAATGAACGAGGATGAATAGTCTTAAATTTTGTCATTTGTAGCCTCTTTGAATAGTACTCTGATGTTGTTATTCAGAGCCTTGTCTCTTGTGTTGATTTCAAAATTGGTACCACTATTCTTGAGACAGAAGATTTTGCATAAGGCATTACAATCAAGATATATTTCTATACCTTGAACTTTTGTTTTAATGAACATTTCTTCAACATCATTCACAGTGCGAGTGTAGACCTTGGAAAAATTGTAAAATTCCATGACATCTAATGATGACAAGCCACTAGGAGCAGCACTCAGAAACTTCTTGATGTGTGCTTTTGCAAGCATCTTCACAACCAAGTTTCTGTCTGGAGTGGAGGAAATAGCCACATTTAGATATTTTTCAACCATATGAGCACCCCAATTCATTCTGAGGCTGGAGGTCCATTCCTTAGGGTTGAAATTACCCAGCAAGAGTTTATTGAACACCTGCAATTCTCTTACTCCTTGCTTTTCTACAGAAGAGGTTGCAACCGAGTTCTTGGAAGAGGTCTTTAGGGGTGCCATCTCTTATATAGATTTTTGAATAAGGTAATCGATGTGAGTGTTTGAGTTCGAGAGAATTTAGTCTATATTTTCAGAAGACTAAACAAGGAACAGATGATTAACAGAAGGATTTGCAGAAAACTTAGAGAGTGTTTGCTATTCTGATGCAAGATAAAATTTCAAATTTGGTAAAAGTGTTTGTCTCTTACCAAAATCCTTTACATTACATCGGCATGGAATACGTTTCTACTTTGCATTTAATGCTTAGTGGCCATGACTGTATTTGCAACATGCATTACTTTCTGAGATTCAATCTTACCCATTGAGATCAAACGTTTATTCATCAAGGGCTATGGTAATATCTATGTAATGATATCAATCAACAAATGTTCCCGTGTCCACTTAATGAATTTTGGCAATACATATCCATGAGTCACTTTTAGTGTGATAGAACAAGACCTTTTGGACTTATCATTCAGAGAACAAGTCTTGTTTATGTTATTTATCATAAAAATGGTAAAAATATAAAACCCTAGACATGTTTGACTCTAAAAAATATGTACTTTGTAGGACTATTTGTTCCCCCATACTTCATGACTTAAATGGATTTTTGAGTTCTCCTTTCAGAAAATACCAATGGATATTGGTCTGTCCATAGTATTTGAGTTCTAGTTTTATATACTTATGGACTATATACCAACTTGCCTCTCTGGATTTCTTTTTCTAGAAAACCTTAGCATCCTTCTTTTCATATAGGTTACTTGAATACCCGTTTCAGAAACCTTTTTCCTTTTCCCTATTCTTACTCACCTTTTTTTAGAGATTTAGAACTTTTTAGTTCATTGGCAACTCCATTAACCCAAGACTAAGTCTTAAGGTTAAAATCGTACTTTCCTGGAGTAGCTTAGTGAAGATATCTGCAAGCTGATTTTCACTACCAACTTTAGAATCTCTATATTGCCCTTTTTAACATGATCTCTGATGAAGTGGTGTCTGACATCAATGTGCTTAGTTATAGCATGGAACTTGGGATTCTGGGTAATAACAATAGCACTTGTGTTGTTACAAAAAATAGGAGTTTTCTCTTCAATTAGTCCATAGTCTCTGAGTTGTTGTTGTATCCATAATATTTGAGTAGCACAACAACCATCAACAATATATTCAGCCTCTGTGGTATAAGTAGCAATCGAGTTTTGCTTCTTGCTAAACCATGAGACAAGTCTAGTGCCCAGAAATTGACAAGTTCCTGCAGTACCTTTCCTATCAAGTATTGATCCAGCATAGTCATCATCTGAGTAGCCAAACAAACTCAATCCACTTTCTTTAGGATACCATAACCAAAATTCTAAAGTACCTTTAACATATCTTAATATCTTTATAGCAATATTGTAGTGTGATTGCATAGGATTTGTCTGAAATCTAGCACACACACACCAACTGCATATTGAATATCAGGTCTGCTTGCCGTAAGGTAGAGTAGTGAACCTATCAACTTCCTATACTTTTGTTCTTCAGTACTCTTATCACATTCAGTATAAGTCATTTTGGTTCCTATGCTCATAGTTATCTTAGCATTCTTTTCAGAAGGCTTTAGATTGAACTTGTTGAGTATATCTCTTGCATACCTTGTTTAACTAATGAATATTTCATCATTGACTTGCTTGACTTGCAATCCTAGGAAATAGTTGAATTCTCCCATCATGCTCATCTCAAATTTTCTTTTCATGAGATTTGCTAAACCATCACAAAGTTGCTTGTCTTTAGATCCAAATATAATGTCATCAACATATACTTGAACTATAAGTAGTTTCCTTCATGATTTGAAGTAAATAAAGTTTTATCAACTTCACCTTTCTTAAAATCACTTTTCAGAAGGTATTTGGCCAAAGTTCACACCATGCACTTGGAGCCTGATTCAGTCCATATAGAGCTTTCTGTAACTTATAGACCATTCTATTTTATGAGGAAACTTCAAGGCCTAGTGGCTGATCAACATCAACTTCCTCAGCAAGTTCACCATTCAGAAATGCGCTCTTAACATCCATTTGGTAAACTTTAAAGTCATTATGAGCTGCAAAGGCTAGAAATAGTCTAACTGCATCCAATCTTGCAACTGGTGCAATTGACTCATCAAAGTATAAGCCTTTAGTCTGGGTAAATCACTTGGCAACCAACCAAGCCTTGTTTCCGGTTATTTCACCAGACTCATTGATTTTGTTTCTGAAAATCCACTTAGTTCCAATCACATATATTCCTTCTACAAATGGAACTAATTTCCAGACCTTGTTTCTCTCAAATGGATCCAACTCTTCTTGCATTGCAGAGATCCAGTCTTGATCCTTTAATGCATCTTCAATAGTTTTAGGTTCAATGTTTGAGATAAAACCTCGAAAGAGAGAATCAACATTTTCAGTGATTGCTCTTCTAGTTCTAACACCTTGATCAATAGGACCAATCACATCCTTTGCATGATTATCCCTAATCAACTTCTTAATGTGTTTTGAACTAGTAGAGACACTATATACGTGATCTGAATGTGAATCACTACGATTATGACTTGATACTTCTGCAATATTAGTGATATTTTGTACACTAGAAGTGTGGTAAATATCAGACACTTGTTCAGTGTGAGAGATTTATGGAACACGACATTCAGATAGGTCATTCCCAAAAAGGTCTCTATGATGAATATTCTCAGTTTCCACTTTTGGAATTCTCATAGGAAATTATTCATCATGTCTAGGAGTCATCTAGTTGTTACTAGGCATATCATTCTTTTCTTTATCAGAATCATCCTCTATATTAATGACGGAGTTTTTCCTTTCTAAGTGTTCTTTTTCAGAATCCTTAATCATAAGTTCTTTGAACCTGGCTGAGAGTTCTTCATCAAGGGGTATTTTCTTGCTTCCTTCATAGAATACCACATGAACTAATTCTTCAATCTTCTTTGTTCTTTTGTTGTATACTCTGTAGGCTTTCCTATTCATAGAATAACCAAGAAATACACCTTCGTCTGCCTTTAATTGAAAGGTTCTCAAATATTCTTTTCCATTGTTAAGAACAAAATATCTACAACCAAACACTTTTAGATGTTTGCTATTTGGGTGTCTACAAACCAAAAGCTCATAAGGAGTTTTGTCATGGTGTTTGTTCATCAAGCATCTGTTTTGGGTGTAGCATGTTGTATTTACAGCTTCAACCCAATAAATTTCACTTATTTCAGTTTAGCTAGCATTGTCCTTGCAGCTTCGTTAAGGGTCCTATTCTTCCTTTCAGCAATACCCATTTGTTGTGGTGTCCTTACTGATGATAGTTGAAGTTGTATACCTTTGCAGGTACAAAACTCTTCTATGTACTGATTGACAAATTCAGTATCATGATATGTTCTGATTGCAGATACCTTGTCATTTTTCATGACTTCAAGCTTGTTCAGCAAGTTTGGTATCTCCACCCAAGCTTCAGATTTTTGTTTCAGAAAGACAACCCAAGTAAACCTAGAGAAGTCATCTACGATAACTAGACCATACTTCCTTCCTGCATAACTAGTTACAAATGATTCAAAAAGATCCATGTGTAATAGTTGCAGTTGTCTAACACAAGAATGTCTAGTTTTAGACTTGAAAGAGGTTTTGGATTGTTTTCCAAATTGACAAGCAGAGCAGACACCGTCCTTTCTGAATGTGGTTTTCGGTAATCCAAGCACTAACTCTTTCTTGGCAAGTTTGTTCAGAGTTTTGAAATTCAAGTGGCTCATTCTCTTATGCCATAACGAATGTTCTTTAGTGTGACCTGATTGACTCACCATGAGATATTCTTGAGTTGTGGCAGATGTCCAATTAGCGATATATAGACTTCCTTTCCACATATCAACCAAGACTGTCTTCTTTGACTCATTGTCAATCAATTTGCAGAATTTTGATTTGATTTTCACCGAATATCCCCCATTTGCAAACTGGCTCATGCTTAGAAGATTATATTTCAAACCTTTAACATGTAATATGTTAGAGATTGTAATGGATCCCAATTTTATGTTGCCAAATCCTATAGAAGGATTTGATTCTCTTCTGGCAACTGATGTTTGGTCCAGTATTACGTACTCTATAATCGACCAAGTTGGCTTTGTCTCTTGTCATGTGCTTCCCGGATCCACTATCAAATAGCCATTGAGCGTTAATCCAAGAAGCGTTCTACACAAAACAAGAAACATGAGTTAGGTTCGTGCCTCAGAAACAGAACCACTTGGACTAAATTTTTTTCCAGTGGGAATACATTTCTGAATGAATCTCTTAGGAGTAGGTTTTTGCCTACTTGGAACATAAGGAGAATTTTAGAATGATCGGATCTAAGATCGATATTCCTTCTTGGAGTGTTCCTTGGTGTTCCTTGTGGAGGCATCAGAGACTTGTCAGGTTTCTGAGTTTGCTTTTTAGCAAGCTTAGTCTTCCTGGCCAAGTTTCTTCTAGCCCTGGCATTAAATTTTTCAGTAGCTTGGGATTGCTTCCACTTCTGATAATTGCTATAAGAAATTATGGCTTTCCAGCATCGTTCTTGTCCTTCCTAATATTGTTGCATGAGGACCTCCCCAATAGCACGATAGCCAATCCCATTTTGAGTACCATTGGCTTTCTGAACACGATTTTCAACAACCTTACTAGTTTCTGCATCATCCCTATATCCATAAAATGGTACAGTGGGAAATACATCAAGTCCAGCGATACTCCCTTCCTAGTAATACAACATAGTGGATGATCACAAGTCTGAGGATCATGTTTCTTTTCAGAAACCGTTTCCAAAAGTTTCTTTGGGACTTGTTATTCCTTAAAAGGTTTGGTCGCAACTGTCTTTCCTTTGTCAAGAACCTTAGCTTTCTGACCAATGCTATAGGTTTCTTTGGAACCTTTTTGGTTGACTTTTTACAAAAGTCAACCTTCCATCACTCTTTTTCAGATGAGGGAGCTACTTGATTGAGCATTAAGTCCAAGTCCTCCTTTCTCAAAAGGGTATCTTAGATAAGATTGAACCTCTGTGAGAGTGTCACGAGCTTTGACAAATGATTTGAACTGAGTTCATCATTTTCAGAAAGAAGTTTCTTCATCTTTTCATTTAGCTCATTCAAGGCTAGCTCATGAGAATTTTCATTCTCCGATATCTGAGATCCAAGTGATTCTATTTCAGCGTCCTTTCTCTCAGATACCTTGGTCAAGTTAGAAACCTCTTTTTCAAGAGTTTTTTTATTTTCTTCCGAAAATCCTTGGTCTAAGATTCAATAACCAAGAATTCTCTTTTATATAGATCAAGTTCATTCTTGACCAGTTCCAAATCCTTGATAACATCATCATAACTTTTGTAGTATAAGAACTGTGATGTATTTATTACCTCATTAGCCATAAGGAATTCTTCAATGTTGGAGATGTCGTGACCTACAATCTCAGCAAATCCACACATGTCATTCTTCTTCTGGCCAAAGTCTTCTGAGTCTTCATCTTCAGAATCTGACTCAATATCCAAAGCATCAAGTTAAATTTGGATCTTCTTTCTCTCTTCTGTGAGCAAGGCCCTCTGAGTCCTTTTGAAAGTTCTTCTCTCCTTTTTGTTACCCGTCTTAAGCTTGTTAAAAGCAGGACAATCACGTTTGAAGTGATCAGGTTTCTGACAATAGAAGCAGATGTCAATTCCAATTTAGGCGACTTATGTACTAAACGCTTTCTGAGCAGGGTTGTTCAGAGAGTTGTTCATTTGAATGTTCTTGTATTGATGATAGTTTGGGACGAGATGCTTTTTCAGCTTCTCTTTTATTTTTCTCCTTTTTATCTCTTGGCTCACATATTTCTTCATGTGACACAAAACAAGAGCATTTTCTTCAGACATATCCTTGGTATCCTTCTTTTCAGAAGTACCTTGTGTGACTAGAGCAACACTTTGCAACTTTTCAGCTGCAGCCAATCCTCGCTGGGTTGTCTCATTGTTCACAGTGGCTAAATGTGAAAAGAGTTCCACTTGAGTGATTTGTGGCATAGTTTGGTTGAAGTAAAAATATTGGGTGTGTTCCCAATTTTGGTTCAAACTTCTAACAATGATTTTCAACTTCTCAGAATTCAAATATTTGTCACTTTCTCCAAGTGCAGCATTTCACTAATGAGAGTAGTACATCGAAAATCAAGTTCTTATAGAGTTTCAGTGGGACCCTGGTTGTAGTTTTTGAACATCAATATCAGAACTTCGAACTTGTTTTCCTTGGATTTCTCTGTTCTGACACAAATTTCTCCAATTAATTACCAGGTAACTTTCACCGTCTTTGCACACCACAGTTTGCACTCAGGTGTCAATCGAATGATGATGTTATGAGCTTGAACATCCAACCTGTGTCTCTTGGCATCTTTCGATGTCCAGATTTCACGAGGTTTCTCTTCATACTCAACTTGTCAAGTAGCAACAAGACCACTATCACTAGTCGAATTGTCACTACCTTCATCATCAACGTTTCTTCGACCATCAGACACACCTATGACTTGTTTGAGCTTTCTGATTTTGATTGGTCCTTCCTTGATGATGTAGATCATGTCATCACTGATTGCTTCAAGATGCAGCATCATGTTCTTCTTCCATTTCTTGTAATTCTCGAGTTTCAGAATTGGAGCATCACTCAGAGACATACCTGCACACTAAAAACACAAATTAAAACGTCCTCGGAAAGCGAAAAAACCTTTACCTATCTAGGGGATCGAGGTTTAGTGCAGAAGGCTTGGGAACCTCCTGCTCTGATACCACTTGTTGGTCCAGATAATGACAAAGGAAAAGACTAGAGGGGGGAGGGGTGAATAGTCTTTTCAAACTTTTGTTGATAATCACTATTTCTTAGAAACAGTAGGTTTCTGATACGTAAATTCATATAGCGGAATACTTAAGCGATAGATAAATGAGATTTGGAGGTGTGTTTATCTGGAATGTAAATACAGAATGAGTAAATAACACATCAAGTATAGTGGTATTTGGAGGTGGCGTAATCCTCATACTAGTCCACTTTGGCCTTTCTGAGACCTAGAATTTACTAGAACAGACATTTGATTTCTCCTTATAATATATCCTATTCTAAGATCCCTATAAACAGATCGATCCCAACCAAATATTCCCCCTGAGTTGTTCCCTAGCTCCTAGAACAAAGTACTTCTTGTACTCAAGATAACCTTGGAGCTATTCCTTGATTTCCTAAATCAAGTACTTCCTGTACTCCAAGCCTTGATGGTGTTAGTTATAAGTTGATTGTCAGGAAGGCTTCTCGTATAACTTTTCAGCTATGTTTTCAGAGATCTTAGAAGAGATAACACTACTTGACACACTTGTTCAATGTATGGTAGGTTTTCTTTTACTGACCCAAGTAATTGGTATTCGTTCTGGAGAATGTGCTTCAGAAAGGGTATCCGAAAGTTCAACTCTTTCACGAATAACAATCTCTTGTTAAATTTAATCTGAAGAAAAAAAAACGAACAAAATCAAAGTGGCGATCGGTTGGTGATGTACCTAGGTCTACTGAGTTAGAGGGGTGAGCTAGAAGATGTACTTGATAATGAGGACGGTGTGGATGGGGTTTTTTGAGGATGATCAGGGACAACTGAATGAGAATAGGATTAATGGCGATGGATCTGCGTTTGGGGATGTTGATGGTAGATTCACGATGATCCTGGCCGTGGTTGGCAAAAGGCTACGAAACGGTGAAATAATCTATTCTATGTGAATAGGAGGACGGAAAACGGTGTTGCAGTTGATTATTCTGCTCCGATTACTCAATCTGTTGTTGAATTTACTGTGGATGATGTTCGTGATTCGATTGATTTCTGGAGTTTTACTTTGATTGGGATGGTTGTAGGAGCACGAATTTCGATCGATGCTATGAAATGTTTTGTGGCTTGTAGGTGGAATTTAACACCTCATATTCATGTAGCAGATACAAGAGTTTTTTGTGTTTCGTTTTGATTCTATGGATGAGATGCTGGGAGTTTTTGGGGGTGGTCCATGGATGGTGAAAGGATTATATCCTTTGGTGCTGAAACAGTGGAAACCTAGTACTGCTCTCTATCCTAGTACTTTGGTTGATTATCCTATTCGGATCAAACTTCCGAATCTGGATTTACAGTTTTGGTCGCGAGTATGCTTGGTAAGATTATTAGCCATTTGGGTAAATCGTGCTATATTGATAAACTAACTGTAATAAGGAAAGGTTAGCTTATTGTCACGGGATAAAACTCTAAAGTGTGTAAAAGACTTGACCCGTGCGGCACTAGACTAGTTCGCCTCGAGACTAG
>JAYMSP010002367.1:0-24719 GCA_036897095.1 Plantago elongata
TGACTAAATCAGCACCTTCTAATTCGGAAGAACTAGCATAAATCGAACTAGAGGTAGGCGAATCATACTAAGATCATGGAGATGAATTACCATCATTACTCGGATGAATTACCAGCAGAAGAGACGAAGTACGCAGAAAACGAGAAGTACCGCTCTAACCGGAATCACATACTTAAGAAGAAATTCAATTCGTATCCTCTAGCTCGGGGGTCCGACCTAGAGACCACATTACGGATTGTGGTAGAAGTCAGGACACCCAATTCATATCCAATGGCTTGGGAGTCCGACCTAGAGACCACAATACGGATTATGGTAGAAGTCAAGAAGTCCGACCTAGAAGTATTCTCCGACCTATAGTCTACAACAGGTTCGAGCCTGGCTGCACGATGAACGACTACCCCTATTATCTGGACCACTTGTTGATACGAGTAGTTGTCCAGGATTTGGGGGATTCGGTTCCCCGAATCAACTCTATATATAGTCCCATTTATTTCACTTGGAAGGTAAGTCGCCTACCATATCTCACTACATTTACTCTCTTTGCGCTCCAAAGCTTGAGTTGATTCACTACCTGATTTGTCCAAGACAAACTGGTCTTAAAGAGGTCTAAACCTCGCTTTTCTAGCTTTGCAGGTACGAACTTAGGCTCTAGGCGTGCTTTTCCGATCCAAGACATTTTTTCCCTACAACATCAGTTCAATCCAGTTCAATCTAGTCCAGTCCAGTTCAATTCGACTTAGTTATAATTTATATCTATTTCAGTTCAATTCAGTTAAGTTCAGTTCAGTTCAGTCCAATAAATTCAAGTTGAAGAGAATAAAATCTAACTTTTCTATAAATATAATTAAGCTAACTGCCATTAATTAAACAATTGACCAAGGCTTGTGATATTGCCTGGGATTAGGAAAATTCCTCCAACACTCTTTAATTTTCGAACTATATTTTAATGAAAATCAAATGTTATCGACTACAAAGATTTATATTTTTAATATTTGTATCTTTTTTATACTCCCTCCGTCTCAGTTTGAATGTTTCAGAATTGGGGTGTTTTAAATTAGTTGTCCCATTTTCATATTTCGTCATGTTTGTACCCCACAATCCAATATTATAATTAAAAGAAGTTCAATTGATTGCATTAAAACATGTGTCCAAACTCACAACACTTCTTTTCACTATTTTACTTTCAACAAACATACATTAATTAATTAGTTGCATTAAAATATGTATATGACTTTACATGACATATAAAATGGAACAGAGTAAGTATATTGAACCCTTTATTCTGGTAATATCAACGTAACACTCGATCACGGACACTTTGACAATATATTTAAAAAAATATTTTATTAATAATATATAAATTTTAATTAATAAAATTAATTATTTTCTTTTGAACGCAGTTCGTATCCAAATAAATTATCTAAATACAAATTCAGTTCCACTCCATATCCATTTATGTGAGTACATATAAAATCCACAAGTGTTTCTGATATCCAAATAGCAGAGGATCATCCATTGGCAAAACAATGTTCACTCAACTCCACCCAAACACCCGACTCCACTTCCCTCCTCCGCTGGCTTTTCCCCTTCTCCACCGTGCCCCACCACCTCTCTTCCGCCTCCACCCTCCCCGCACTCCTTCTCGCCGCCGTACCGGCGTATTCAGCTGCTTAAATTCGACAACAAGTGATAAAAATGCGAGCTTGGGTGAAGTAAATGGACGGGAATTGAATGAAGAAGATAAGGAAGTGAGAAAGGCGTATCCTTTCGACGAAATAGAGCCCAAATGGCAACGCCATTGGGAGGATAACAAGACTTTCCGCACCCCAGATGAAATTGACACTTCAAAGCCCAAATTCTATGTTCTTGACATGTTTCCTTATCCCAGGTTGCTTTACTACTCTAATTCTTGATTTGGGAAGTGAGTTTGTGTGGTTGCATTATGGGTGTGATTTAGTTTGCCTAAATTCTGGAAATGTTGTGATGTTTCATCATCTGAGGTCCCTTTGAATTGGAATTGTTGTTCTTCTTGATTGTTAGTTGAGGTTTGTATTTGCTAAAGTTGGAGTTTTGTTGTACATAGTTTGAAGTATTCGGGTTTGGATTCCAGGAGTAAATAGTGTTTCATGTAGCAGTAACGTAGAAATTTTTACACAAATGGTGCTATTAATCCAGTGAGAGTCCTTGTCTCATTTCCATGAATTCCATCTTTTCTCCGTTGGGTTTTGAACAATGTGTGGCAGTAGGTGTTTCTCCAATTTTCTTATCTTGTTATCGGAAATGATGGAATCAGAAGGTGAGAAAGCTTTCATCTTGGTTCCCTATCCTTGAGCCGTGTTGTATTACTTGATGAATTGGTGTACTTTCTAGTGCAGTGGCAGATGGATATGATAATGTTGGGAATATGCTACTAACTTTTTTACTTTCAGCTGAATCATATAAACATCACTAAGTAGTTGGCGTGTGTGCATATTCTTAGCTAAATTACCAGTATTGTGAAGGATTTTAGGATGAATATAGTTGAATTGTTATGTGGACTTCAAGTTGATGTTTCTATCTATGTTGAATTGTTACAGTGGGGCTGGTTTACATGTTGGCCACCCTCTTGGATACACAGCCACGGACATCCTTGCTAGACTTAGACGGATGCAGGGTTTCAATGTTTTACATCCAATGGGTTGGGATGCATTTGGTTTACCTGCAGAGCAGTATGCCATTGAGGTCTTAATTTGTCATAATTGTTCCGTAATAATATATCAGACTTTCTTTTCTCCCCTAACAATACCTTTCTTTGTTGACACAGACTGGGACACATCCGAAGATCACAACAATGAGAAACATTGATCGGTTTCGTTCACAGGTCTCTAATTCATCTAAAGGCCCTTTAATTTCTGTAGTTCTCATCAGACAATGCATCCTCTCTGAACCATAGATAAAATCAAAAGAATCAATTTGTCTTGTCATTTGTCTTTGTCTTCGCTTTTGTACCATACACCACTCGACGGGTGTTCCTGGCCCTCAGTGTTGCCATTGAAATTGGATGCTTATATTTCATTGTCAGAAGAAATATCTCTCTGTCATTTTGATGTCTCACAGTTAAGAATGTGAATTGGAGGGCTGCAGTTTGAACTAGTATGAATTGATATGTCTAATGAAGCATATTTATATGTATAAACTTATAAAGTGCAATCCCTCCTAGAGGAAGTAAAATACACTACCGCATTAGTTCAATGTATGACTTGCAATATAAGTGTTGTGAACTATCTGGGGATCTTTAAAGGCTTTTTTCCTCCGTTAGCTTGTAATTCTGTGGATATCTATCGGCCTTTGCAAGAAGTTCATTTTTTTTAATACTGAACTATCTTCCGTCCCCAGCTTAAATTGTTAGGCTTCTCATATGATTGGGATCGTGAAATTTCTACTACAGAGCCTGAATATTACAAATGGACACAATGGATATTTCTGCAGCTCCTAAAGCGAGGGCTGGCTTACCAGGTGCTCTATATTTTAGTCATATATTGTTGAAACCAGCGTAGTTGGTAATACATCAACTTTAATGGCGTGATATATAGGCTGATGGCTCCTTAAATGTATGATGTATAGGCTGAAGTCCCCGTCAATTGGTGCCCTGCACTAGGTACTGTATTGGCAAATGAAGAAGTTATTGATGGTGTGAGTGAGCGCGGGGGACATCCAGTAATTAGAAAAGTGAGCTTTCAAATATCTTCTTTTTCATTTCCCTGCTTTCCACATAAATCAGTTTATATCAATTTCTGCATTCACTATTTCTGTTTGTTGAATGGTTTTATGATTTTACAGTTCGTTGTTTATTACCGAGCAGCCTATGCGGCAATGGATGCTGAAGATTACTGCGTATGCTGACCGTCTTCTTGAAGATTTAGATGATCTTGACTGGCCTGAAAGTGTGAAAGAAATGCAGAGAAACTGGATAGGGAAATCGGAAGGAGCGGAGATGCAATTCAGTATTGTGGGCATAAATGGTCTAGAAAGAGATGAAAAAATTACGGTTTACACCACAAGGCCTGATACTGTTTTTGGGGCGACGTATGTGCTTTACTTGCTATATCTTGTACCTAAATAAATAAATAAATAAATAAATCTAATGCGGCTTATCTGATATTCTTTTTCACTGCAGTTACTTAGTCCTGGCACCTGAACATGGCCTGATGTCTTCCATTGTTTCTGAAGCCCAAAGGATATATGTATGTCCATGTATTTTATCTTTTTTTGACAGTCATATATTCATTGAGCATCTCAAAACTAAATTTCTGAACATAGGTGGAAGAGTACAAGGAAATTGCCTCACGGAAAAGTGATCTTGAGAGGACAGAGCTTCAAAAGGAGAAGACTGGTGTGTTTACTGGGTGCTATGCAAGAAATCCTGCTAGCGGAGAAAGCATTCCAATTTGGGTTGCTGACTATGTTTTGGGAAGGTGTTTTCTGTTTACTCAATGCTCAATTGACATACTGAAGTTTCAATTTTTTAGCATTATTTGATTGGAAAGAGGCTTATTCTTTTAGCATAGGCTATCATCACAATCGTTTGAGCAGTTCTAGTAATGATATGATGTAACAATTATTTGTGTAGCTATGGGACTGGTGCAATAATGGCTGTACCTGCGCATGACACAAGAGACCATGAGTTTTCCTTGAAGTACAACATTCCAGTACGTGGGGTTGTCACACCAGATAATGGGAATTTCAGTTACGATGAGAAAGCTTACACTGGTGAAGGGAATTTGTTAAATTCTTCAAATCCAGCGACTGGACTTGATATAAATGGCCTACCCAGCAAGGAAGCGGCATCTAGAGTCATTGATTGGCTTGAGAAAAGTGGAAAAGGGATGAAAAAGGTGAAGTTTCTAATCTCCCACATGTAGTACACCCCCTTTAAATTTAAATTATGAAGTGGAAATCCTCAGTTTACATATCTTCTTGCCTTTTTTCATTCCCTTGTGGATTAATAATTTTATGTGCTTTTAGGTTAACTACAAGTTGAGAGACTGGCTTTTTGCCAGACAACGTTATTGGGGAGAACCTATTCCTGTTGTTTTTTCGGACAATACAGCTGAAGCTATACCTATATCTGAATCTGACCTGCCTCTTACCCTTCCTGAGTTGGATGACTTCACTCCCACTGGCACAGGGGAACCACCTCTCACAAAGGCTACATCGTGGGTGTGTCTCAACTTCTCCTTGAGTATATTTGTAAATTAATTTGGTCTGATATCTTCCTTGTGTCTGTGAAATGACTGATGGACCTGCTAGGTGAATACCACTGAAGCTGTATCTGGCAGATCTGCTAGACGTGAGACGAACACTATGCCTCAGTGGGCTGGGTCTTGCTGGTAAATACCATAAACCAAGCACATGTTTTGTAAACTATGCTTGTACTTTTCCTCTCTTGTTGAAATGTTATTGTTGGTGGTGGGGTGTGCATCAGTTGTACCTAGCAATGCCTGCTCGAGAGTTTTCTTTTTCTCTCACAACTTTCATGTGTGCTAATATCCAGGTATTATCTGAGGTTTATGGACCCAAGAAACTCCAATGCCTTGGTTGACAAGGAGAAAGAAAGGCAACTTTTGATATTAATTTCTTCTGCAACTTAATACTTTTGTGTTAAATGAAATTTATTTGTTGACATGAATATATCATTTTTTTTATCTGCAGGTATTGGAGCCCAGTGGATGTGTATGTTGGTGGTGCTGAACATGCCGTTCTTCACTTGCTTTATTCTAGATTCTGGCACAAGGTTTGTCTTCTGAAGTAGGCTTCTCATGCATGCTGGTCCAGTTTTACCATTCTCCTTTTCTTTTTCTTTTTTTTCTTTCTTTCTATAATTGCACCATTCTACTCCAATCATATGGTACTTTTGCCAGCATCTCTATGAATTTTTGTGTGTAGTGCGAAAATAACATGTATAATATGTAAGTGAATATAATGTACACTGTTATGAGTTGGTCAAATGTTATCATATTACACTTATGATGTTCATACTATTCATGAGAAGCTTAACATTTTGCTTAGTGCAACCTTATTCCAATCACGGCATTTAGCTATTAACTAAGATGTGTGTGCTATATTTTTTGTTACTGTTTTCTCTTCCTTCCCCAGGAAATGATGGCATGTTTTTGTTGTTTTAGGTTCTTTATGATATTGGTGCTGTTTCGACGAAGGAACCTTTCCAGTGTGTCATAAACCAAGGAATTATTCTAGGCGAAGTAAGTATCACGTTTTTTTTTTTTTCAATTACAGAATAATAGTCCTGCAAATATTCATTCACTTGAGTGGCAGGTTCAATATACAGCATTCAGAGATCTAGACGGGAACTTGGTATCTGCAGATTCCGTTGATCCAACGGGCACGTACAGTCAAGAAATTATACCCGACAATAAGGCATGTTCTTTTGTATTACACAAATTTACCTTTGCTTCGTAATGCTTTGAACTTTATTGTTTGGATGCATATTTTGGAATTCATTTTATTTTTTGAAACGGCAAAGGGGTAACTCGAACCCCCGACCTATTCGTTGGAGGTGAAGCATCTTACCAACTGAGCTGCGCTTCGCTGTTATTTTGGAATTCATATTGTTGGTCTAATACTTTTTTGTTGTTGATATAGGTCACAAAAGAGGGTGATTCTTTCGTGCTGAAAGAAAATACTGGTATACGGTTGATTGCTCGTGCCCACAAGATGAGTAAAAGCAGGGGGAATGTCGTGAATCCAGATGATGTTGTTTTGGAGTATGGTGCAGATTCTTTGCGTTTGTATGAAATGTTCATGGGCCCATTCAGGTAGCTTCAGTCGTCTTGTAGTTATCCCAATTTCAGCAATGCTGGTTTCTTAGGCACTCTGTTTTCATATCTGATTTGTTTTTCGTGTTTTGCATAATTTCTGCTTCCAGAGACTCAAAAACATGGAGTACTAGTGGAATTGAAGGTGTCCATCGTTTTCTGGCAAGAGCCTGGAGATTGGTTGTTGGTTTACCATCACCCGACGGTAAATTTAAAGATGGAACGGTTAATCTGGATTGGGAACCTTCTATTGAACAGCTTCGCTCACTTCACAGATGCATTAGCAAGGTAATAATTAGCTGTGGTTAACATCATCCTTTTAGTTAAGACCTTTAATGTGATTCCATAGCACATTCCCGTCTCCACAAGAACTTAAAGACAGATCAGTAGAAGCATTTACAAATACTAGAAGTTTAGCTATATAAATCTTGATCATGTTTAAACAAGGCTACTGTTTTTGCTATTGATTTCTATATGATAGTGAATGGAATGTGGGTCTTCTATTTTATAGCACTAAAGTTGACAGAATAATGCTTACATTTTGGATAGGTAACCGAAGAAATCGAAGGAACAAGGTTCAACACTGGAATTTCTGCAATGATGGAATTCATCAATGCAGCATATAAGGTTATATCGCGTTCATCTTAACTTCTCAAGATATTTTGGCTGAAGAAGTCCATGATTAGTTAAATCGTGCATTTCGTATTATAAGCTTGTTGATGCAGTTTCCGTTTTTATTGTTTGTAGTGGGAAAAACTCCCAAGACCTGTTATTGAATCATTTGTTCTCTTGCTCGCACCCTATGCACCTCATATGTCGGAGGAGTTGTGGTCACGTCTAGGGCACTCAAGTTCATTGGCATACGAGCCTTTTCCCAAGGTAACCTCCCTGCCCTGTAGAAACTAGAAAGCAGCACTGTATTATGTACGCCTGGCTGGAGTTTGGTTTTCGTTTATATTCTTACCAGCGCAAAACCTTATCATGTTTATTTCAAGCTCATATACAACCACATTTCCCGAGCTTTACGATTATCATGTTTATTTCAAACTCATATACAACCACATTTCCCGAGCTTTACAGGTCGTATTGCATGTATATATAATTGTTGCAGGCAGATCCAGCTTACCTGGAAGAGTCCACAGTGATTTTACCAGTACAAGTGAACGGAAAGACACGGGGCACCATACAGATTGAGAAAGCATGCACTGAAGCAGATGCTTTTAATCAAGCAGCTCAGGATCCAAAACTTGCCAAATATCTGGATGGAGCAACTATCAGAAAGAAAATTTATGTCCCTGGGAAAATTTTGAACATTATTTTAGATGTGCAGAAGGTGAAGAAGGTAAGCCAGCAATAACAATTTTGTAGATAGCAAACACAGTACGAGAAACGTAGCTTGCTTATGGAGAATGCGATTTTCAAGAAGTTCCTCAAGTACGCAAACAATATCTTCCTCTCGTCGTTCTATTCAACAAATTTTGAGTAGCTTATGTTGTAAATTATGATGTAAAATAACTCATCCAATTGAATATAAGTGCAATAAGAATTGTGTTGCCATTGTTTCCATATACCTAGCACATTTCACAAATGTACAAGACATTTAGTATCAAATAAAAACCAATTTTACTCAAGACATGAATATGGTGAGCAGAAAACTTACTTTTATCACCTATTTGTCAAATCCTTATTATATCCAAAGTCTACTCTAATTTAAATGTATGAGGAGCCGAATGTAGTGCACACTATGCTACAAGAAATGATTAGCTTGTTAGAGTAATGAAGTTGCATAATAAAACAGTATCTTTTATTTTCTGTCTCCTACCAAATGACAAAGCTGCTTGATAAATCAGAAGACTTGTTTAAAGAACAAAACAATCTAGTCGTAACCATAGCTACTGGCCTACTAGTCTGCTTTACTTGTTGAACACGATTAAAGCTCGTCCTGATTGTATGTGTGTCAAAACGATCTGATAAGGTGATTGATATTGGTAGCTTCCAAGTCATCTTACTACTTTAAACCAGTCTCAACTTCTTAATATTCACCAAACATAAGGTAACTGGTTCAATCGTGCCCTTTAACGTTCGAGTTTAAGTCATTGATATGTTTGAGTTCCAAATTAAATGCCTTGTATTTTTGTTGGGGCTCATGATATCCCAATTTTCCCTGTCATGACCTTTTCCACTCCAGCTGCTATAATTAATTTGTGCAAGTCACACAAATTGAACTTTTCTTGCTTTTGGCCTAACTATATGGATTTTATAAAATCAGGGCGGAACTGTCTGTCAACTAAAACAAGAGTGTTACATTTTTCAATACATTCCGTGCTCAAAATTGCAGTTTTGTTATTTCCTAAAAAACACCGAATGCCTCTGTATTGTAGTTTTATTCGCTAATGCAGTGTGTTCATTTCCTAAACTCGTGTCACGTATTAACTGTTGTGAAACTAATTCACCAACATGATTGGCATGTATTGTACGTGCTTGTCTTCTCTAATTATATGTTTATTGCAATCTGAGATTTGGTCCAACAACATACATTATCCATTGACGAATTAACCAACATTCATCTCACCCAAAAGACATACACATACATGCTAGTACTAAGTACTAAGAATGATTAATTTCCTTAAATGAATAACCAAGTCAAATTCTTGCTAAACTCTCAGACTTAGTAAATGTGTGATGTGTCCAAGTCAAAGAGTTCACTCGTGCAATCACGTCTATAATGTCTCCAAAACATTAGGCTCACCAAGGCAAAGAAGCATTCCCAACAATAACGTGGATACCACCTTTTCTTTACTTGACAATTGACACTTCTAAAAAATTTCATATAAATTCCAACTAACTTCTCCTAATTTCTTCAACTCATCAATACCTGGATTGCACTAGCTAGCTAACTTACTAGCAATGGCTTCTTCTCTAGCTCCTTTCTCGCTAACACTTAGCCTAATGCTAGCACTCTACTTCCCAACATCATCACTTGCTGGTTCTTACTACTCACCTAGTCCTAGTCCCAACCAGCTCAACCCAATAGACCGATGTTGGAGAGGGAAATCCAATTGGGCGGCTAACCGACGCGCATTGGCCAATTGTGCGGTTGGCTTTGGGAAGAATGCCATTGGAGGTAAAAATGGTGCGTATTATGTTGTCACGGATTCATCTGACGACCCTGTGAATCCCAAGCCTGGCACGCTCAGGTACGGTGTGATCCAAGATAAGCCACTATGGATCATTTTCCGTAATAACATGGTTATTGTGCTAAAGAACGAGCTTATGATAAATAGTTACAAGACTATAGATGGGAGAGGAGCCAAGGTGGAGATTGCTTATGGACCTTGCATAACTATACAAAATGTTAATCACATTATCATACATGGCATTAGCATTCATGATTGTAAGCCAGGGAAAAGTGGCATTGTCCGGAACAGTCAGGATCATGCAGGCCATCGAAGAGGCTCTGATGGAGATGGCATTGATGTGTTTCACTCCACTGATATATGGATTGACCATTGCTCTCTTGCACGCTGTGCTGATGGTCTCATAGACGTTATTCATGCTTCGACTGGTATCACCATTTCCAACAATTTCTTCACACAACATGACAAAGTGAGTGACTGGATTTTAATTGAGCTTTGACAAAACATTTAGTGTGCATGACACTATCTGATGCATGAATGTTTTGGCAGGTTATGTTGCTTGGGCATAATGACAACAATCCAGAGGACAAAGCCATTAAAGTCACAATAGCTTTTAACTATTTTGGGAGTGGTTTAGTTCAAAGAATGCCAAGGTATTATTATACACTGCTAATTCAATATACTTGCATTCTTGATTCTTCCTTATCCATTGTGATGCAGTTCAACTGTAAAGTATGTATGCAATCCTAATTGATGAATTGATATATGACTCAATCGAACAGGGTTAGGTTCGGTTATGCACACGTAGCTAACAACAGATATGACCACTGGGAAATGTATGCGATAGGTGGAAGTGCGAATCCAACCATTTTAAGCGAAGGGAACTATTTCATGGCACCTAATAGTGCTAACATCAAGCAAGTAAGAACTCAGAACATACTTTTTAGCATACAAAGGGACATTCAGGAGAAATTGTTGTCTGACTATGGTACTCATCGTCATGTTGCATAATTTGACAGGTTACAAAAAGAGAGGTTAGGAACGGGTGGACCAACTGGAGATGGAGGTCAACGAAGGACAAATTTATGAACGGGGCTTATTTCGTGCCTTCTGGATATGGATCGACCGCACCAAACTATAGCAAAACGCAGGCATTTCCAGTGGCAGATGGATCAGTGGTTCCTGCTCTAACAGCTAATGCAGGAACATTGAGCTGCAATGCATATAAAGCATGTTGACGAGTTGTTTTTTCTGCAAATGACAGACAATAGATAGTGATCGTTCTAATCGTGAAGATAGACGATCACACGGCTTCTTGCTGAGAAAATCGGCAGAGTGACTGAGATTTTATGTGTGTGTTCAAGTTGGTAGGGGTTAGAGTTCAACTGGGTTTTGCATGTTCTCTCCTGTTATTTCTAATTTGGCAAGAAGTGTCCTTGTGGACTCCCTGTCTATTGTCAATTGTCATAAAAATGTACATAAATGAATGAATGAAAATTTGTTTTCTGATCATCCTCTATTCATCTGTGACTACTACGAGCATTGTTGAGACTAGTTTGGCCTCCATATATGCTGGAACTTGTAAATTATGGAATCTGAAATTTTTATATGATCCAACATATATATGCAGAGTGTATCCTGTTAAATCTGGAATCCATGCAATTACACATTCACCTATATAATTAATCGCTATTTATATAGGTATATAAAATTTGAATTCGGTGCGTTAAATTATTAGTGAAGAAGGAAGAAAAACCATAAAGAAGAAGAGAAAGTTGGGACGAAAGTTATGATAAACAAGCTGAGTCAAGTATTTTATTCTTTTAAGTCTGGATGAAGATGTTATCGAGTCATAATTCAACTCGGTTCGTTAATAAAACGGGTTTTTCTTCGAATTAGTATGGCATAATTCGTTCGAACCGAGCTCGCTCACCAACCAAAATTGCATACAGATATATGAAACATACATTTTCACTGTCCGTCGAACGTATCTCATTTGACTTGTATGACGCGATTAATGTAGCCTCATTCTTGAATAGTAAAACAAGTAAATCTCACTAACCATTACATTTATTTACCTTTTATATTAAGTATTAGTTTTAAGTGTGACATGTTTAGCGGGTCGAAGGTAAAATGATCAAAGTTAGGTTTTTTCTCGTCTGAACACATTTTTTAATCGGCTCGACTCGTATAACCCCATTTAAAAATTGAGGTTAGTTTGCAGAAACAAGAAAAAGAAGAAACCTCAGCAGACTGAAACCCTCCTTAAACCCTTTCTCCACAGCTCAGTCGTCTCTGCTCTTCACTTCCGATCACAACCACCACCGGACGGCCTTGTAAAATGCAATTCGCAAGATCAAGAACAGCCCTTTTTGCATCAACCAAACGCCTCTTCTTTTCTTCAAATTCTATCATCCACTGTACCACTCAGCTTCTTTCTCCTCCATCTCCAATCAACACCACTACATTCCCTCCTATTTCGGTCCCATTTCGATCCTATAGCGATGGAAGGCCGAGAGGTGCCTTGTGGAGAGGCAGGAAACTCATCGGCAAAGAGGCCCTTTTCGTCATTCAGGGTCTCAAGCGGTGCAAAACCGACCAAGAGAAGCTCGATCAGTTTGTCAAAATCCATGTCATGAGGCTTCTCAAGACGGATATCATTGCGGTTCTTTCCGAGCTCGAAAGGCAAGCGGAGGTTACTCTTGCTCGAAAGGTTGTTCCTTTTTTGCTCTGTGTGTTCAACATTGCAATTTTCTATGTGAATTGAGCTTGTTCAATTTGGATAATGTCGGGTGATGAATTGTAGTGATGATTTTTTATATGTGTAGTGTGTTCTGCCTTGAGATTATTGATTGCTTGCTGGTCTGCAACATAAAGTTAATTCATAAATGATGTTAGATATATAAAATGCAAGATCGTGGTGGAGTCGAGGATTTCAACAGTGATTAAAGATTGCACCTTTTAAATTATTTGTCAAATGCAGTACCATTGTTTTACCCTTTCAATGATTGTTGTTGAAACCTTGTTGAAGAGTGACATGGGAAATCGAAATGCAAGGTGCACTCAGTTAAAGATATGTGGTTACTTTGAATTGTGTTTCATTAGTCAGTTTGACGATATTGCAAGGTTAAGATGTCTTAATCTTGAATAAAGTCTTTTCCTTTACGTATTAGCAACTAGGTTGGTAATTTGGTAGTACATGTGATGAATTGGGTTATGTTTATCACGTGATCAGTTGTTTTTTTTTTGTAGTTTTCCTTATTCGCTGTCTTTGGTTTTCTGGTTTTATTTTGTATTTGCTCTTCTAATTATGGCAACCCGTCAACTAATGTTCTACTGCTTACGTCTTCAGATTTTTAGGATAATTCAGAAACAAGATTGGTATAAACCTGATGTTTACCTGTACAAGGATCTGATTGTCACATTGGCTAAGCGTCAGGAGATGGATGAGGCAATGGAGTTATGGGAAACCATGAGAAAGGAAAATTTGTTTCCTGATTCTGAAACTTACACTGCAGTTATGCGTGGTTTCTTACATTCTGGTTCCCCTGAGGGTGCCATGAACATTTACGAGGACATGAAAAGTTCTCCTGGACTACCGGATAAAACACCATTCAGAATATTACTCAAAGGACTTCTACCACATCCCCTGTTGAGAAACAAGGTCAAACAAGATTTTGAGAAAATCTTTCGTGATCAGCACGTGTATGATCCTCCAGAGGAAATATTTGGATTATGTTAAGGTTCGTAACTTTGTATATTACTGACATATCAATTTTCTTCTATGTCTAACCTTAATTTACGAGGCGTTTAAAGTATGACATGAACACACCATACCAGTTATAGTTTACTTTAAATTGTCAGCATTTTTCTGTTTACCAACTATATTAGTTGTAGATGTTAAGAAGTTGGTACTTGGTATATCTCAACATCACATCAAAGTATCAAACTAACACAATTCACACCATTCTTGCATAGATGAGAATCAATCCTACCTCCACGTGAGGAGGAAATTCCACCATTCTCAAGTACAATATAACTAGCTTCTTCTTGAGAATCGATAGTTTAAAATCCATGACAATCAATGCTATACAATTTATCAATCAGTTCCCAATTGCACACAGAACTTGTGTGGAATGAGATGCAAGTTGTGGCATTACTAATTGCACGGAAATAATATGTTTTTAACGGTAGATTGAAAATGCAATTGCAATATCACAGAAAATAGGAAACGTATACTCTATTCTGAACTCTGATGTTAACACAAATGATCTGTATATCCTATCACTTTCCGTATTATTATAGGGAACAACCTGTGGAAAAAGGTCTAAACAATTAAACAACGAACAAAAAGCCCTGAAGCACTGTTTCTTTTAAAATACACATATTACTGTGATAATGATGATTATTGCTGTGATTCAATTGTCAGTCCTACTTTGTTCACAATATGTGCTGTTACAACTTGCAAAAATGATTTGTATTTGCTGTGATTTAGTCTTTGTTTGATATATATGAAAAATGATTTAAAGCTGCAGAGAAACTTGGACTTGACTCGAACTATCACATAAGTGTTTGAAAAGAGAACAGTTGATATGAATAGATAACTAACTAAATAACTAACTAACTAACTAACTAACTAACTAACTAACTGAGACTGATTGTTTTGTTGAAACTGCATATTTCCTCAACATGTGATTGTGACATTTTCCTCAGGTTCACTCTCACTTCTTCCCTAGAGTTCGCTCGTTTTTGTCTTAAAAATTAGATTTACACATTTCTTCATTCAAAATCCTGTTTTATTCTCTCAGGTTATTTGGAGGATTCAATTCACAGAAAGGGTCATTCAACTGCTCGGTCTGGATTAACAACTCCTTATCGAGGAACATTGTAGTAAAAGTTGCTGCCGAGCTTTCACCGTGAAGAACTCCATGAGGTATTGCTGATACACAGAGCTGTTCTATGTAGCATGCCAAGTTTTCCTTGTGACTGTAGTTTAGCAAAATGCATTAGCATTGTCAATATCTTATATGTGCACACGTTATAGGTCCAGAACCGCAAATGTATTTCTGCTAGGATTTCAGAGTAAATTGAGATGCTAATTTATTATGTAACTCCTGCATATTAGTTCTGGTCTTTATGTGTAACAAAGTGAAATATATAATAAACTTGTCTTATTAAATTTAGAATGTCTGTGCTCAACTTAAGCTTTTATTATTACTAAGTGCTAACTAATAAGCACAATGGCACTACATTGTGGGTAGCTAAAATTTATTACTTGGGAGAGATGTAATCAACAAAAAATCCTTGAGTTCTTGCTCATATATTAGTGAAGTTCTCTAAAGTAGCTTATAATATCAATTAAGAATTGTGATCCTATGAAATCAGAAGTTAGGAAGCGACCAGAAATACCTAAATTCATGCCCCTGTTTTCATTTTCTCATATATTCACAAGACATTGTGAAAGTCAATAGACAGAAACAGATGAATCCCAAGGGTAAGAATCATCCTTGTCAATGAAGATTGATCCAATTTGACTTGAAAGTCGAAATTAATAAAATTAGTTTCAAAATTTATTCTTCCAAGATCTTATACCTAACATTTGACATGGTAAGTGATAAATCTACTATTTAACCATCATTGCAAGTTGCAAACTCGAGCATTGTTTAACATGATTACTATCATGAAAGTTTAATTCTGATTAGAAAATAAATTAAGAGATCTCTTATTTTATTTTCCAAAAGAGAACAATCAAAAATACATATTAGCTTGGCATCTTGAACAACCTGATTTAGTGGACCACAATATTCCATAAAAATAAAAAAAATCGTATGCTGTTTCACCCTTTCAAAAGCACTAAAGATTCTTCTGATTCTCAACAAGAGAGTTAACATCCATATACATATATACATCTCTAAGAAATACAACAAAAAAAATGATAATCAAATAGTAATCTTGGCCAGGGGCCAGAATAAAAAACTAGATATTTTGCTTGGTGAAGATGGGGCATGCAAAACCAAAGATCTGCACAAGGGGCAGGTGAATTGGCACCTATCCAGCCATTTCTCCATGCATTCCACATGAAAAACGTGCTGGCATCTTGGCAGTTTGTTCACCAGATGTTCCTCATCAAAATCCATCAAGCACACGGAGCACATTTCCTTCTCTTCGTCATGATCAACTATGGTCTCCGTCTCTCCGACATTCCTGCAGCTTGAATGCAAGTCTTGAAATTTGGAAACAGGAAGATCAAGTTGATATGTAGTAGTTATGCTTGTTTCTTGGAAAAGGTCAATTTGTGGTATTTGATGTGGGTTGACAAGGTAAGTGAAGATCTTGATAATAGACTCAGCTATTTTGTGTAATGGGATCCATATGAAAGTGTAGATGATCAACGTTGAACTGCAGATATGAGAGTCTGCATAAAGGCAAATCATTTTCTTAGCTTCTCAACTTTTCTTTTGAAAATTGCAAATTTTGGTGTTACCTGGGGATTGAAAGATGTGTAAAGATGGTGGGAGATGGGTGTTGGCCTTTAGCTTTATATAGGAGGGTGCTGCATCAGTTAAGAAGTCAATTTGCTATTTCTTGGTTTGCCTTAAAAAAACCTCTTGATGAACTTGTAATGATAATTAAGGATTTGACTTTTAATGAATGATTTTTAAAGGGTTGGAAAATTGACACTCAAATGGTCAGAAGATTTTTTAAAATGGGAGTGCTTGGGTTGGTATCAGATCTTGAAGAGGTAGTGTAGCCGGCTTCGCCCCTGCATTTTAGTCTTCCCTCTCCTTCTCTGTTTTAGTATCATTAGAATAATTGACACACACACACCCACCATCTCTTTTCTTATTTCTCTTTTTAAATTCCTAATGTTACAGATTAAGCAAGTTCTTGAACATCATGCACAATGCTTCATAACTTGACTACTGAAGAAGACTCCACACAATAATTATCACAGTGACTATTAGATTTCATCATATATGTTATCAGACTGTTTGGTATGGCGTTAACTTGGGTGGTGAGTCTCTGTCTCTCTACGTTTCGTTTATTCTCAACCTTCGACAGCTACAATGTTTTTTACACATCATACAGTTCTATTCCTGTTATTTCTCAAGCACTATTCAATTTACGCAAACTTCTCATTATTATTCCAGTTTGGCGTGCTAAAAATAGCCCTGTAGAACTGACTGATAAATATAAAATTAGTGCATTTGGGAAAACTATACTCCATTAAAAAGGTGCCTAGCTAGTGACTTTGTTTGCATTATTAAGGTGATAATTAGAGCATTGACTTTATGCCTAATGAAATCTTATTGTGATAATCTTGGACATGTGGCAGCCTCATATCCCCTTGACCATAACACATATGCGTATAATTAGAATGTACCAGTCACATATGAATATACATTTAAGTATGATCACATTGATAATACATTGCAAATTGCTGTTTGTACAGCCAGATGAATTATGAATATACCAGAGCATATTTTCATTGAGTGGACATGTCTATCAGTTGACATAAGAAGTTGTTTACATAAACTTATAGGAAACAAGTCAAAGAGAAAATTATCCTCCAACTTTCTGTAATGATCTGGACAAACAGCCCCTACTTATTGGCATTGTACTAGGTTGTTACAGAGCTTCAGCCAAATTTTCAATGATGTATTGTTGATTCAAAGTGCTGTCTCTATGTGTAGCAGGCTGAGTTCTCCTTGTGGCATATAGTTTTGCAAAATGTAGTTGCAATATCGGTATCCTATGTTTGCATCACATTATACACAGGGCCAAAGACACAAATAAATTTCTCATAACCGAAGCTGAGTTGCTAATATATTATGTGAATCCTGCAGATTTAGAAGAAGAAAAAAGTTCTGCATAGATACTAGTAGGCAAGTTGCATTATTAAACTTGGACTATAATTTATGCCCTACATGCTTATGCTTATAATTATTAGGTGACTAGTAAGCCTAATGACATTACATGTTTAAAAAATTAAGTATACTGTTTCACCATTTGAATGGTACTAATACTGAGTCCCGAGACCTCAACAAAAGAATTGAGATCCATATACATATATACATCTCTAACAAATACTAGAAAAACAATGGTCATTATTTAGAAGAGAATAAACTAGTAATCTTGGCCAGGGGCCAGAATGCAAAAACTAGAATCCCACATTTTTTTTGGTGAAGTAGGGTCTTGCAAAACCAAAGACCTGCACAATGGGCAGGTGAATTGGCACCTATCCAACCATTTTTCCATGCATTCCACGTGGAAAACGTGCTGGCATCTTGGTAGCTTGTTCACCAAATCATCCTCCTCGAAATCCATCAAGCACACCGAGCACATTTCCTTTTCGTCATCCTCAGCTATGGTCTCTGTGTCTCCAACATTCCTGCAGCTAGAATGCAAGTACCGGGTGATCGGAAGATCAAGCTGACATCCGCTAGTAGCAGTTTCTTGAAAAATGTCAATTTGTATTAATTGGTGTGGGTTGAAAAGGTAAGTGAAGACCTTGAGTACAGACTGAGCTATTTGGCTAAATGGGTTCCATATGAAAGTGTACATGATCAAGATTGAAGTGCTGATATGTGAATCTGCATAAAGACAAATCATTTTCTTGGCTTCTTAGCTTTTCTCTGTTTTATGTGTGATTTTGGGAATTGAAAGATAAGATGAGGGAAAGCATGGTAATGGCCTTACCTTTATATAAGAGTGAATTGGTTAAGAAGTCAAGCTGCTATTTCTTGGGTATATAAAAAATCTCTCGTTGGACTCATGATGATAATTAATGATTTGACTCTGGATGATCTGAGAGGCTTAATGTGGGAATGATTAGCAAGAAAATGATAGAAAATGGTTGGAAAATTGACACTCAAATAGTCAAAAGATTAAAAAAATTAAAAGGGTGGGCTTGGGACAAGGTATCAGATCTTGAAGGGGTGGTTAGGCCGGCGCCGACCCTACATTCTCGCCGGTTCACTCTCCCTAAGTAGCTTTAGTAAAATGTAGGACACATGCACCCTCACCTCTTTTCTTATTTCTACTTTTAAATTCCAAACTTTGCTATCTTAGCAAGTTCCTGCACACCATTGACAATTTTTTAACTGTGGGACTGAGTTCAAGTTGCTTAAGGCAAGGGTCGGATATGGATTGACTAGTAAACTTCGAAGGGTAAACTCTAGCGTTTCGGGTTGAAGGATATATGAGGGATAGTGTGTGTATGGGTTGAGATTTCTTAACACGGCACTTGAAAATTTTGTACTCTTGCGAGAGTCATCATTCACTAGAGAACAAATTTACAGCACACGGAAGTTCAAATAAATTAGATTATGATTTTACGTAGGCGAGCCCTTGTATTGTGAATCTATGATCTCTCTTGTTTCACTTTTACGACTGTCCCCTCCTTGTTTCTGCATAGCTAGGTTTGCTCCAGGGCCTGGGAACGACCTCTAAATTCGCAAATGGTTACACATACCCCCCTGCCTATTTTTGGTCTTATTGTCCTGTTTCTACTACAATTACTCCAACTATCGTATTCTTACACACTTATATCACTCAGCACATTGTTTTGGAATCACGCATCTCAGAATCACAATGTCACTACTACTCAACTAATCATAATTCTTGTTACTCTGCCTATTCCTGAACTAAACAAACTCTTGGTATTATTAAGGTGATTTTTAGGCCTTGACTTTGTGCTAAATCTGTAATTTATGATAATTTTGGGCATGTGGAAGGCTCTTATCCCCTTTGACCATAAAAGCGTATAAATATATTACGGTATAGAAAGTATTACACATTGATACATGTGAAATCTCACCATCCTTCATGTGTTCAGCACATTACTCTAATTTCATAATTCTTACTATGAGAAGTTGTTTTCCTGATGCTTTGGAGATTTTGGTTTTTTTTTTTTTTTTACAGATCTGTGCACAGAGCAAATTTCAATGGGGACATTGCTATCACTTCAAATGGACTTGTTTTGTTCACATAAAGTTCTCTGTGGACTCTGGTAAATAAACTCAAAGCGAATATATTTCGGAAACTGTAATTATCTATAGCTTTTGGCCTATTCATAACTGGAACTTAGCGAATCGTTTATGGTAGTCAGAGCTTGAGTTCTTTTGTTAAATCTTATGATTGTTAATGTCAAGGATAGAAAGGTGAAAGAGATTGGCAGCTTGATCAACCTTTATTCAGTGAACCCAAAGAAAGGGCATGAATAGACAAAGTTTCACAAGTTTAACCCTATATATGGTTCCTCTAATCCACAACAAAAGAATGTACATACATACTTCTCTAAGAAATAAAACCTAAAAATGATCATCAACTAGTAATATACTAATCTTGGCCAGGTGCCAGAATGCAAAAACTAGAATCCCACATTTTGGATGGTGAAGAAGGAGCTTGCAAAACCCAACACCTGCACAAAGGACAGGTGAATTGGCACCTATCCAGCCATTTCTCCATGCAATCCACATGGAAGATGTGTTGGCATCTAGGCAGCTTGTTCACCAAATCCTCCACCTCAAAATCCATCAAGCACACAGAGCACATTTCCTTATCATCACCATTGACTTTGCTGTCCGTCTCCCCAACATGTCCGTGCGAGTCATGAAACCGGGAAACGGGAAGATCAAGCTGATAAGTACTACTACTAGTACTTTCTTGAAAGATGTCAATTTCTTGTATTTGATGTGGGTTGAAAAGGTAGGTGAAGATCTTGAGTACAGACTGAACTATTTGGCGAAATGGGACCCATATGAAAGTGTAGATGATCAAGATGGAAGTGCTAATATGAGAGTCTGCATAAACACAAATCATTTTCTTGGCCTCTTAGCTTCTACTTTGGTGTTTTCAAGTTTGGATGTAATTGGATCAAAAGATGTGTGATGAGATGAGGGAAAATGAGGTAATGGCCATGCCTTTATATAGGTTGGTGATTGGTTAAGAAGTCAACTTGCTTTGTAAAAAAATCCCTTGTTGAACTTGTAATAATAATTAAGGATTTGACTTTGGATAATTTGAGAGGCTTGATAGGGGAGTGATTAGCAAGAATTAATAGAAAAGGGATTGGAAAATGGACACTCAATTAGTCAATATATTAAAAATTAAAAGGGGGGTGCTTGGGACAAGGTATCAGATCTTGGGGGTGTTTTGGCCGGCGCCGACCCTACATTCTCGCCGGTTCACCCTCCCTATGTAACATTTAGTAGCATTATTAGTTCCACTCTAAGCGACTTCTTGAACATTATATACGAGATGTGAATCGGTGTAGTAAAAAAAATATAAATTATTAACTATATAATATTAAATAATTCAGTTGGTATCGAAAATTATCTAAATTTAAGAAGTTCAGTTAGTTTTTAAATAACTAGCTAAGTGTTGATGTAGACGTAATAAATATATTTTGAAAATAAAAATATCGAGCTAAGCCGTAAACCATCACTATTGGGAACAACCATGGAAATAACAGGTTCATGGAAATGAGAAGTAGATTTGTGGTATTACTAATTGCATGGAAATAACAGTCTTGTTAATGGTAGATTATATTTGAAATTACAATATCCCAAGAAATAGGAAATGTATACTCTATTCTGAATTCCAATGTTAACAAAAATGATCTGTCCATATAATTTTCCGTATAATTATTGGGGAACAACCATGTGGAAAAAGGTCTTAAGCATTCTGTTTCTTGAAAATACACATATCACTGATGATGGTGATGATTGCTGAGATTCACTTTTTAGTTTTTAGGTACTTTGGACAGTTCATTGTCATGAAATCAGTGTGATGTTATTATGTTGATACCATTTGATTTTATACACTCTTTTTAGCTATGAAAATCAAGTTAGGCCAAAAGAGAATTTTGGCCTAAAGACTTGTACGAGATCATATTCTTGATGTGATTCAATTGCTGCAACTAATAAAAGATTTTCTAAGTATGTGTAGGGTGGGTGATATTCGAACTTTAAATGTTAGGATTAATAATCGGTATATATTATAACATAGTATATAACTATTACATATGAATTTTACACATTCTATTAAAGGGTGTATCAGTGGTTAAACATTGTAACATCTGAACACTTATTTGGTATTCATATGGTTTGTATTATACACATTAGTAAAGATTATACGCGAACAAATATGTAGCTTGTTTGATTGAGTTCAGTACCCCAGTTAATTGTAATGACCATGTAAGTTGAAATTTTGAAACCAAGGAATTGCCTTCCTGTTCACAGAACTGAATTAATATATACTCCTAATACTTACTAGAGTTGAAAAAGGCCAATACTTTGATGAACAATGTATATAGCAAGAGTAAGAATCAAGAAAGAATACTAATTGTATACTTGACAAAGCCAAAGATCAATTCAGACTAGGATAGCTTCATTTCTTGTATCAGAGGACATGAGACTAGAATAGCCGATTCTCATTGCTTTGTACTCCATGTGTCACTGGTGCCTTTGCTCTCAATTTTCTCACATACCACACTCCTGCTCCTATTCCGACTGCTCCAGCAACTGAAACCGCTGTCACCATCCCTACGAACCAATCAAAACCCGTTATAAGATACGTGTCAATACCGCAATAATACACATGCCGTGATAGCGCACTAGTACTAGTGTTCACGAATCATGATTGTATTGCGAATTATGGGATTATAGCAAGCAATTCAAATCAACCAACCTGCCACCACTCCACTGCTATGCTGAGCATTGTGATCTGCATTATTCCACAGAAACAGCATATGATCAATCTATACCAAGAAGCTAATAGTAATTCCAATTCAAAGAACTAATTAACTAAATTAACCACAATGCTAAAGGAAATTGCATATCAGACCTTTACAAGTAATAGTAGTAGTAACATTTCCCCTTTTACACAAGCACAAGAACTCCTGTGTTTGAGTATCAAACCCACAGGTACCACCTCCTTTGTTACCATCCTGGCACCCCAAACACCTCATTGTCACCGGAATATCAAAATCCACTCGAATCCCGTATTCCGGTATCTGGTTAAACGAAGGTGTCACTCCAAGGTTTCTCCAGTAAACACTCGTATAGCTTGCACAATGCCTAAGCATCATTCTCAACGATGCACTACCTTTCGGATAATACGAACAGCACGAGCTCCCATGCAGCCCCGACTCGCATTCTGGCAAGTGTCTGCAGAGGTGGCTTGCCGTGTCACAAGTTGAGTCACACTGTTCTGGAAAGTGTTCGCAAAGCATAGGCTTGGATTCCATGATCACGTCGTTTTCGCTACAGTTGAAGAATAAGTAGTCGTTGTCAGACGAAAGCTTGAAATGTGTGCTTGTGTCGAGGCTGAACGGCCTCGTGGGGCGGAAGCGGTTCCCATCTTGGCAGGTCCACATGGATGGATCAGTGATAAGGATGTGAGGGTCCGAGTAGCTGATGTTTCGGACAGGATATCGACCTGATGGGGTCCTGAACTCGAGTTGATTCGTATCAGAGCAAACGAGGAGGTATCGGTAGTAAGGGCTACCACAGCCATCATCGATACCGAAAGGGTACTGGATCGGGACACCACCACAAGATGTCCTGCATTGCCCTGCTTTGGCTTCTGAGAGGTTGATCAAAAATTGTAATGTCAATGTTGATATTAGGATTGAGGAGATATAAGAGTGAAAGTAAGCTTGATAAATGGATGGTGATTGTAATGGCTTACTATAGGGACAAGAAGCCATTGTAGTTTGGTGAGTTTATGCAGTGGATTGAGGTTGGGGGTTCATTACACATTTGATTTGATGATCAAGATGAGAACTTGAGAACCAATTAAAGGTGAAGAATAGCAATGTGAAGTTTGCTTTAGCTTTTACTTTCTTTTGTTTATGTTTCTCTTTTGCTATATAGCTATATGTGTTGTGCTTTATTCTGTTTACAGGTGACTGGTGACTTTACTTAGTGTAGTAATCTGTAGAATATGATGGTTACAACTTTGTGTTATACGGTATGATATTACAGTCACACATTGTATATGTGTACACGTTGAAAATTTCACACCATTAGCCATTCAATTGGTAATGCCTATGAAGCATGGGGATGTCAGTTTCCCTCTAGTCCCCGTGTGGGGACGTAACTAACCGGAAATGCAAATCGTCGCCTGGGATGTCCACTGTTCCGTTTTTAGTATTATTTTATTTTAATTCGCTAAATGATCGAGTAGTTTTGTGTTTTAATTACATCTTTATTTGTTTAGATTATAACAAAAAAAATTGTATATGTTGATTGCATAAAAGAGAACAAAGATAAATTAAAGTTGATCACAACAAAAAGTAGTTAACCACATCGAATCAAATCACAACTTAGAGCAACAATATCTTGTCCAAAGTATTAATCATAGCGATCATCATCCGCCTCCGGTATTTTTTGTTGAAGTAGTTAACTTCAATTTTTTTGTAGGCATGAAATACCAAAGAAGTCCAGTTGGTCATAATCAGATTGTTTTCTTAACCAATAGTAATAAGGCATGCTCAATATATATCACTCATTCTTCGAGACTGCTGACTTATTGGTGCTCCACACTTACTTATTTTTTCTTTCTTTCAATAGTGGAAAGAGACTCTGCACACTATCGTCTAGATGAAAAATCATAGAAATACATTATTTGTTTAGATTGTGTTTGTTTTGTTTATCTTATTATGTGTCTTGTATTGTTTTGTTGAACCACGTGGTAAATAATGCACCTATTTTCTTATTTAATATTTTAAAGTTTAAAATATTAATTATATAATAACTAT
>JAYMSP010002368.1:0-24718 GCA_036897095.1 Plantago elongata
ACTGGTCAAGAAGCTTTACGACGTTTCTGTGATGGTGTTGTTGCTATATTTGGCCCGACGTATATGAGAAGTGTCAAAGATGAGGATGTTCGTCAGTTACTCGAGGTGAACACGGCAAGAGGTTTCCCCGGTACGCTAGGAAGTATTGATTGCATGCATTGGCAATGTAAGAATTGTTATTCTGCTTGGAAGGGTCAATTCCAAAGAAAGAACAAGAAATGCACACGTTTTAGAAGTGGTTGCATCTCAAGATACTTGGATTTGGCATTCTTTTGTTGGTGTTTCAGGAAAGTTGAACGATATCACGGTGGTTGAAAGATCACCCGTATTCGACGAATTGCTACAAGGTAAAAAACCCCCCCCCCCCCCCCCAACTTTAGTGTTAATGGTCACGAATACAAAATGTGATACTATCTAACATATGGTATATATCCGAAGTGGACAACTTTTCTGAAATCGATCAAGGGGCCAATTACTCCAAAACAGGCTAAGTTTGCTACGTGTCAAGAGGCGGTCCGGAAAGACGTTGAACGTGCTTTAGGAGTTCTACAATCGCGCTTCAAAGTGATTAAGGATCCATCATTGGCCCATACCCGAAAAGATCTTGCTAGAATCAATTGTATTTGTTTGCACAACATGATAGTGGAGGATGAGTGTCACTTAAATCTTAACTACAAAGATATCATCCGTGAAATACAAGAAGATGCACAAGAATTAGGCATCAACAATAACAGTGATTATGTATTCCAGCGTAGGAATTCCGTCATCAATTCAATTGAAGGCTATTTGAAGAGATTGTAGAAAGTCGAGAAGTCCATCTCCAGTTGCAAGAGGACATGATAGAACATGTTTGGTCTATCAATGGTCCTATTCCTGAGTAGTTGTTTGATATTTCATTGCTTATGTTGATTATTTTAATGTATTGTACTTTCATGTATCGATTTGTTTCTCAATATTTCATGTATTGTACTTTCTGATTTCAATAAAACACCTCTTTTCATTTGATTAAAAAGTAAACATTTTAACATTCGAACAATGCAACATTAAACAAAACCTAAGGATTTAGTAATAATACAACAAATAACTAAACACTAGCAACGAAGGGGTGATTTTTGGTGCTCCATTGTTGCTCAGGTCGCAGGTCTCTCCGCATGCATCACAATCGATGTCTTTCCACTCCGGAGTGATTTCTGGTCCATGAGTTGCGTCGTTCTCTGGATCAACACATACACATGTCCTGAAAAGAACCTGGAGTTGGGACCATAGTGGTTCATCAACAACATACTACCAAATTGTGTGGCAATCAAATCCCATGATCTCTGCCCAAGACTCCAAGTTCACTCGATTTCTACCACCCGCGAAATTGACGACGATGTTTTTTATGCTCGTCGTCCCAAGTGAGGATTCTACGAAAGGTAAAGAACCTTAGTATAGCTTCTCAATGTTAGCCTTCATTTCTGCTAAAGAGTAGTAGGCATTATTTCACTGAAGTTGAGACAAAACCCTCTGGAGGGATTCATCCTGCTTGTGAGGATAACACCAAGTGCCAAGCTCCTTTTGCCTCATCAAGTTGTGAACCATGAAGTACACATGGTGCTTCTTCATCTTTACATCGTACAACAAGAAGTCTTGGTAGTTTCGAGCAGCTTTCTCTTGTGTCGGCATCCAAATTTGTGCAGCTGGAATCACTAGCTTCTACGACGAACTAGAAGACATCTTGAAGAAAGAGTGTTTATTTAAGATTTGAGATTGAGTTGAAGAGTGTGGGGTAGATAAGAGTAATACTTATGGGGTATTTATAGTGAAACAAGTCCAAATATTTAAGTTGAAATTGAACCTCCAAATGCAGATAAAATTAAAATTTACATTGGAATTCAATTCTTGGAATGGAGTTCTATGTTGCAATGACTGGCATCTAATGGGGGTGATGGTACCTATTAATATAAAGAACATACATGAATGTACCAATGTCATAACTGATATATTTTCTCCTGATTTCTTCATTCTGATATATCCTCAATCAAATAATTCAAAATGAGTTTTAATGATGCGATTTGATTAATTTCAACTTCTAAACACTTTTAGAATATGTTAAAAAAATATAAAAAATAATAATAACAAAATAAAAAAGCACTATTCATGGTCGTCCAGATGATCCATTGGACAAGATACCCGACTGCAGTGGTCATCAGAGTGGCCAATAACTGACACTATTCACGGTCAAATAAATGACCCATTGGGAATGATCTAATAAAGATACTAACTACACTTTATGCAAACAAAATAAATTTTACTAAAAAGAATACAAAAAATTTGTAATGACACGTATTATATATTGTATGACATTTAGGGGCGGACGCATGATTTTAACCTGAAAAAGTGAAACTATATATATGAGGAATTTTCGAAGATTGGTGGTCGAAATTTAAAATTTCAAAAATATTACCTATAAATAAAAAATTCCCTCCGCTAAGTCCGCCCCTGATGACATTTGATTTGGTATTAATGAATCGATTTGACATTTTTACTTATAGAATGTAATGCACTAGGTGAACTTCACACTCATGTAATAAATTACGTAAATATAGTTTGTGTGTTTGAGTGCGTTGATAAAATATTGAAATTGAATTTTAAACTTAGTATTTGATATTTAATTTTAATATTCATAATCTTAAATTAGAGATAGTAATGCAAGTAGAAGAATGATAGAGTGTAAAGTTGATTTTTCTTTTTCCACTTAAAGATGAATTCGTTTCTAGAAAAATCTGAAGCACCACTTGCACATTCCAATGATGAAAATATCCGATCATATGGTCCATGGATTGACCTAGTTTTAACTTCTCGATGGGACAAAAAGAAGTGATGCTAAGGATTTTGTGCTAACTTATCTATCCATCTCAAAATCAAATAAATAATCTTTCACAACCGTCATAGAAAACTACCGACTAAATTTACAATAATACCTCTATAAACTTGTCGCTATTCTTTAGTACTATTTCCTAACTATAAAAAACATTTAAGTTCTGCAACAATTATTGGGATTCTCAGGAGCCGGTTTGTCATACTGCTGGAGCGGTCATATCCCCACTTAAATCGAACTTTTTATATATAAAAATACAATTTTAATTAAAAAATACCATTGAAATTGTATCACAATCCGTTGTATTATATAGTAAGAAAAAAAGTATTATGAAGTTAATTGAAAGTATCCTAATGAAATTATGAATGAAACCCACGCAAATACGCAATGATGTGTTTATATTCTCATCGACTTTTCCTAACTAGTTCTTTAAATTAAATTAAGTGTGTTCTGTCCTGTCTTAATCCTATTTTCAACAAGGTTGCAACTTTGATTGTGATTTCAATTTTCAACCATACCAACTTATTCCCTTCTCACAATTCATAAAACATGTAAAATGAAGAAATTCAAAGTATTTAGTGAAATAGATTGAGCAATACTATTGTATGATGAAGTAATAGTCACATAAGTGTTTATGAATTTTACTTCACTTAATAAAAGTTTCCGTTCAAGTTTCAATGCTAGAATTGTTTCAAAGGAAAAAAATATATACAAGTCGGTTGAATTAGTAGTATACAGTAATGAATACCAGTAGAAATTTTTATAAAAAATTATAATGCAACGAGCAATATTATTATTATTATTATTATTATTATTATTATTATTATTATCATTTTAATAATTACAACTTAGTTGGTAAGAAGACGCTTCAATTCCTCCCAAAAAGTCAGGAGTTTGAGTCACCCCTGATCGTTTTTAAAAAAAAATTGTTATTAGCAGACAAGGAAAATAGCATGCAGTATAAGCCAACCACCCAAATATTGCTGCTCTCCTGGGCGGAACGAGGAGAAAAAATTACGTGTGACTAATTAACACAGTAAACGTTCAATTGAAAATTTACAGTACTTATGTCGAAAAACACTATACAATGTCACCATAAATCTAACTTTTTACAAACTAAAAATTTAAATATACTATATAAAAGTAAAATTTAGTAGTATGGATGATAACAGTTGAAATTAAAATGAGATTATTTAATAAAAGATATGATATATACCATGAAAATTGCAAAATTGAGTGTGGTTGGAAACACCCAGCCCATATATTACCTCAGCCCCCCGGCTGCTCTGCGTCTCCCACAAGTGCATCCGTTTGTCTCTGGATTTTAGAGAAGAGATGAACGCATATCAAAATTCAACATTCTTTTTTAGTACTACAGACAACAAGATCACCGACTTGTTTGCATTGATTCTCCAGGAAGCCACAAACTTGTATGCAAATAGTGACAACATGCTTGTATGCAGATAGTGACAACATGTTTTCTCCCAGATTTAGGCTTTTCATATACATGGTATAGTAACCTAAGCTCTCTTATCAATTTCAATTCAGTTCATCTGAATTTACTAATTTCAGTTCAGGTTCATGCAGTTTAATCAGTTATGTGCCCGAGTGCTTACATGTGTTGCGTGTGACAACATATAATGCACACGATAACAGGAGTCACTAACATGTCGCACGAATATGAAACCTGTTTTGACCATTTCACAACACATACACACCTCCAAAATGCACATTGGAGAGCATGAGCAAAGATTTTACATTACACATCAAAGCAGTCAAGTACAGAAACACAACTATACATTGTACCATATGGATGGAAGGAAAAGTTGGCCTTCTACAGCAGCGCTATGTTGATACATAAGTATAATGGCTGCAATAGCACCAGATTAGAATGATACGTTACGTCACAACCTTGATAATAAATATGATGTGCTTACACTAAATCCAAAATCGAAAGGCAAGTACAACAAGGAGCATAAATAATCACGAGGGTAGAGTCTTGTGCTCCATTTATTCCTATCAATGACGAAAAAAAAGTATGTACACGATGAAAAATAGTGTATCAGGACTCTAATCCCTTGCAAATCTGAAATCTTCCTTATCCCCAGCCGGATGGATATATTTGTGCATATGATCTACTATTGAAACCAAAATGATCAGCCAGATCTTTGAAGACGAAGCTTGCTAATTGGGATGTACTAGGAAATAATGCCACCAGAAACATTCAACCTCCGCAATGAATTGGTGTAACACAACCAGACCAGCCTATTTCTGATGGTACTTGAGAGGTGGTTTATCCTAATCCTGGTTGAATTTTTCTAATCTGCAAATACAAACGCGTAAAGTTATGTATGAATTCATACAACAAAAGTGCAAGAATAGATGTGGCACATTTGTTGGCATAGCATGAATGGGATGCAACAGACCAATATCAATGGGGGTAAATAAACAACTAGCTGCTACTCGTCTATATGACCAAAAAAATAGCAACGGCATTTTAGACCAAATAATAGTAAGAGAATCTTTAGAACAGACACCAGACCAAGAAACACCTGCACAGTCAATAGTACAACAACAGATGGTCTACATCTCCCAGGAACAGCAGAGAGAACAGAAATTTGCAGTAGAGTTATAACGGACTTTTGTTATTCTTAATATCTTTATTTATTATTAATCAAGATAGGCGACACACCACAGATTATGCTATTTACATAACAAGGTTCAAGTCAAAATGAAAAAACCATGGAAATGATATTCAGTACAAACGTAGAGTCAACAATCAACTAACAGGTACCTGGATGTGAAGAGCCCAGTACCAACTTTGCACAAGACAGTTAGCTCCTGCCAATCTAACCAAAACCAAATCCTTCACTAGCTTCATGGATGGCCAATAATAAACGTTCTTGAAGCTGCTCCTTGGAAGAATACTCCGGAAGGTCCAGTTGGTTAAAACTGAAGAAGTTGCAAAAGACAATATGAATGCCGAGGCATTTGTAACAAAAATATTTGCTGTTAAGCGAATTGTAGGAAAAATATTTTTTTGTTGGTTTATATTTGAGTACAACAACAATATTATATGCAATATTTCTTGTGGGTTTAACTTTAAATATAAAAATGTGCATTCCTTATTTCCTGATATTTCCAGAAAAAAAAAAAAAAATCCCCCATCCCGTCAAACTACTTACCATGTATGAGCTGATGGAAGTCTCTCAGGAGCTCCATATGCTTTGTGAATCTGAAATCTTTGCGGACCAGATATGCCTTGAAGAACCTTAAAGCCTTCTAAAGGAACCTGATAAATGAAATGTTTAAATTAGCATTGCAGATTCAAACAAGCTGTCTCCAATGTATTTTTAACGAGCATGCAAAGATTATCAACTAAGCATCAGTACCAGGTATTCCATCACAAAAATTATCTATAAAAGAAGATACATTTGAGACTCAACTGCTTTCTTTCCAGTTTAGATGAAGGGGTTTTGCAGTTCTATCAGAAACAGTAACAGATAAATGTCACTCTAATTATAGGCATGCATAGCATGAAATGACCAGACCAATCCGAATTCTACAGGGATAAGCGTCACATGCTTAAATATGGTGTAACATGTCATTACAAACTGCAGGTGATTGATAATAAATATTAAATGATATCAAGACTCTCAGGCATCACCTTCGAGGTTCCAGTAACAAATTGAAGAAATCTTGCCGTATCTTCCTTGCTGAATGCCTTAACAACCTCCCAAAACCATTGCACAATACCAGATGCCATGGTATAGCCAGTATACTCGGTATTAGCCTTCAAGTCCTCCACTACAAGACAAATTAAAATGTTGAGAAACAATAATATTTTGGTTAAAGAAACTCGATGGAGGAGTAGATCAACTTACAATCAATTTCTGGAAGACCGCTAATCAACAGTTCAAGCTCCTTGTCGTTGAAAATAGATATAAGCTCCCGTGGAACTAATTCATTGAATCCCTCAAGAAAAGAATTTATTTGGGGCCGAATAGCATTTGTTAAAATGTGATCAGCAACAAGGTCTACATATTCATGTTTTGTTTCTTCTGTTACCCTTATATTCCTTCCTCCCGGTTTAAGCTCATAATCAGTAACCTAAACATTAAAGGTTTGTGAAAAATCAGATACATGTACATGAACATTCTACGAGACTTGGATCATTATGTTGAATCCATACAAGGAAGAAGAATTGTAGCACTTAACAAATACGATTTTGTACCTCTGTTTTCTCATAGAGGATATGCTTTTCTTCATCAGCATCCATGCTAAATGTCAAATCAGGTATGTCACTAACATCATTCTGTTGGAATGAAAAGACAGAAACTATTTTAGTTAATTAAGAAACTCTCTAATAAAAACACTACTGCTTCTTCATGTCACTCACCTCCAGCATCCATTTCAGATTCTTATAGTAATCTGGATCAACAGCCTCTATATCATGATAAGTCACCTTCACACCAAGAATGTGCTTGTAGAACGAGCGCGTAAAATAAACATCGAGAAGTTGCCCATCAAACAGTGCCTTGGCAACCTATAAGGTAAATGGAAGACAAGAGTATTAGAGAATAAACAACAATACACTATTTGCAGAAACTGAAGCTCATCATAGGATTCATATGATATTTACCACACGTCCCACAAATCTAAAATAAGAGAGATGCTCAGTCTGAAATACAGAATTTGGATTGGGCTGAAAAGTTGCATTGTTTCCAACAGTGGTGAAAAGCAAGGCTCCTTTGTCAAATACAACTCTTGATAACACTTGATACCATTCCCTTGTTAAACCTCCAGCATCAATACCCTCTTCACCTTGAAAATGAACGTTCAAACGTCCCTTGAGATCTTGATTTGGTCTCATACGTAGCTGGTTATAAGAATCCTCCAAAATGTATGCTCGCCTAACACTGATACGCAGTGGGCCAGAGAGGTGTTGGTCATGCTGCTGCCGTATCCTGGACCTAAAATAAGCCCTTTTGTTATCAAAATCTATCAACCTAGGAGCTTTAAGCATCATTGAGAGTGACTTTTCCAGTAAACCAGGATTCTGCCTCACAAAAGCATTAAGCATTCGACGGTGTCTCTCAGCAAACCTAGCAAATGTCACTGAACCATCAGATCCTCTATGCATATCCACAAACTTCACAGATGATTGTGTAGAGCAACCAACATGTTCTTTCACTTCTCTGGCTGTTATACTAGACTGATCTTGCTGCAGAGTTGGAGTGTTAGCCTGCAGTTTCTCACACAAAACAAAGAATCCTTCAATGTATGGTAGGAGCCTCTGAGTTCCAGGAGGAAGAGGAGTGGGTAATAATGAAGAACCCTGTATCTGCTCCCTATTGTTAACATGCGAAACAGCTGAAGAGTGGGAGTTCTGGTTCAGCTCTGATTCCATAGTGCTGATACATTCACTAAGTTCTTTCCATAATGGCTCCAAGACAACATTTAACTTACACATGATAGTGTGCTCGTCCTGGTCCTCTTCATCTAATTTCTCCTTATAACTATCACTGTTAAATGAAGTAAGAGAGCTGAGTATCAGTAGAACACGAAGAACTGAAGCCCCAGCCATAGATCCAGCACTTAATCCCAGCATACGCGTATCCTTAAGTGTTGTAAGCTCTCTGACAGCTGAGCTGCTTAACCTTTGAGTTAGCTGTGAGAGCTCCGAAATGAAATTTTTGCGATGAGCAGCAGCAACAGAGGCAAACTTCCTAAGCACCTCGCCAGCTAGTGTGTAAACTTTGTCAGACAGCCTAAGTAATAAAAAAAAACAAATATAAAATACCTTTTAGTGTTTGTTTAATGTCTACAACTGCAGTTCATAGACATCACAAGGAAAATTAGAATAAATGGCATGGGAACAATTTGAGATTATAGTAAACAAGTAACTCCGAGATTTAAGCATGTGTGATCAAACAAGGAAATAAAATAAAGGTTTACGAGAACAGTGGAAACAACAGTCAAGTTGTCAAGTTTCAGAAAGCAATACCCTTCATGACCGAGAAGACCACAGAGATTATGCAACTCTGATGCAGGCACAAGTAAGAACACGTCGGAAGCACTAGTGCTTTTGTGACTGTCAGATTTCGATTGACTTCTATCTGGTTGATCAGATTCTACGTTTAATGGAGGGGCATCTATCTGAGGATTAGAGGCAGTCCCGTCACCAGGAAGGCCTTCAGCATTCTCTGTAGTTTCTTCGGGATTAGTCTGGATAACTGCTTTGGATGCCGCAGCACATACAACAACTTGGAGCAGGCCCATGACCTGCAATAAACAAAATCATATATCAACAATATTCCAGTTCAAGACAAGATTTCTTTAATAGGATCAACAGTGACGTGTCAGATACCTGCTCAAGATGCGCAGTGCTCTGCAAGAAAAGTGGTTGACCTAATAGTCGAAGTAGTAATATTAGTGGGAGTTCCACCTTCCGTGAGCTTCCAGAAAGGCTGGGCCGATGCTCTTCTCCAGTGATTATATTCTTACCTCTATCAACTTCTGAATTATCAGTACTTGCAGATCCAGTTACATTTGAGACCTCTAAGTGGAAGAGCAGACCAGCAACACCAGAATGGTTTGTAGCCAGATATGTCAGAATTTCAAGAACACGCCGCAATACTAACGGAGGAACACCTAAGTGAAATGGAAAAGTTCTTTTAAGTTCTATGTTGGAATCATAAACGATATATTTGCATAGCCAGGAGTAAATCCATACCATCACACACTTGAGATCGACCATAAACAACTTCAGACTGACATCCGTAAAGTCTCTGTGAACTCATGCAGGTCAGCCCACTGACGGTTCCAACAGCATCAGGATTGATCATATCAAGCAGAAGACGAACTAGAGTCGCTCTTGTATCACTGTGAGAGCACAAATTCAACAGAAGTCTCTGCAACAGACCTTTTCCAAGAGGCTTAAAAGAAATGAGAAGGAAAAGAAAAATCAGACTTATGTTGTCAATTATGATTATATGAAAGATTCTAAACTGAAACTCGATGATAAAACACCTGAATGACAATGATTATACAAGAGATAGATCACAGTTCACTTCAATAGAAGATCAGGCATGCCGTCATATACTACACCATTGCAATCAAACATAAAAACTACCTGTGCTAAACGTAAAAGGCGGATCAATGCTTTCAAGCCATTAGCATCCAAAAATGGCTCTCCTTCAAATTCTTTCAGCTTCAAGTTCTCGGAAATGGAAGAAGCCCCCCGTCCAATACTGACTCCTACACCCCTATCCATAACTGCCTGGGCCAAGCCGATCCTATTTCCCCGACTACTGAGCCTCTGGTTACTTCCAAACAAGCTGCGAGCATGATAATGACTCATTGCTCTATCCCTGAGCATTTGTGCTTCGGCGAGTAATGGAGATGGCAAGGCAGATAGTACTGCCTCTGAAGAAGTCAAGAGCACCTGAAATATAAAACAGTGTAAGTATATTGCATAGGGTCATGAACCATGACACAAGGATTTCAGCTTACAAACCTCCTCACGTAGTTCAGCAGGAAAAGTGGCTATTATTGATGCATTGTCCATGTCAACTGGCTGACCTTCTGACTGCTGCATAATCCTTTGTGCTCTTTGCTGTGCTAGAACTTCCGCTTGAATGTCAGGAGGAAGAGCTGCCAAAAACTCTGGATCAATGTCTTCAACTGTAGGGGGTGCATAAGTGGGAGGTGGGGCAGTTTGAGCTTGTTGTGAAGCAAGCACCTCTGCACGAAGGTCTTCGGGAAGTGCCTCCAAGAATGCCGGATCAATACCATTTGCATTAGAAGCATCACTGTTCAGACTACTTTCATTGGTCACAGCAGCATCTTGGACAACCATATCATTTTGCTGGGATGATGGCTCCTCTAGATTGATACCAGATTGAGGTATCTGCAGGTCAGACTGATCTCTTTCTTCTTCAGCAATGCTCATATCAACATCGCTGCTTTCCGGAACAGGAGCAATATGATTATCACTGGTATTCGGAAAACCTGATTCAGAAACCGAATGAGCAACACTATTAGATTGACCATCCAGCCCAGAAATTCTACCAAGGTCCTCATCTTGGAATGGCAGAGAACCCAAATCTATAAGGCTGTCGAAAGTCCTTCCAATAACCGGACCTTCAGGGGCAACAGAACTTGAAGGGCCCTCTAATGTCCATCTGTCAGCAGCATTTACATCCCTAGTTTCCATGCTATCTCGAGCTTGTTCAGCAACCCCATCTAGGTTGGATTCCTGCGATTGAAGTTCAGCTAATAGAGTGGGTTGGCTTTCATTGAACTGGCATTGTTCATCATTTTGTTGAGTACAAGTATCAACTGCTACAATAGAATCTCCTTCCTGCCCCCCAGGTAATCCCGGGTTCTCCAGAAGCATTTCACCAGCATTCTCAACAGGATCACTAGCGCGCAACTGAGAAATGATCTGCTCTTCAACTGCCTGAGCAATTGCAGCAGATAGACCACCAGCTTGAGGTTGGCCATCATCAGTCCACCGGCCATCACCTGGCCCTCTTCGACCTGATATGCATATAAAGACAATAAGCCAATAGAATTTAAAAAGGGCCAATAGATCAAAAACAGTGTGCGCATTGGAAAAATGGAAGCAAGTTACATCAAAATTACCATTAGAAAGGCCGTCTGAGTCCCTGGATGAATTCCGGAATGACGACCATATTGAAACTAAGTCGCCAGAACGTGAAGGCCTTGAGAGAAGGGGGTGTTGAAACCCATTCCCTTCAGTAATCGGACGCTCATACGAGGTTCTGTTAGCCTGGCGGCGGCGTTCAAAGGCAAAAGACCTACGAACTCCAAAGAAGTCATCAACATTAACCCCTTCGAAAGGTTCAGCTGACACATCAATCAGCCCACCCCCTGCTCCAGGTTGTCCAAGAACCTGTAAATGATCTAACCCATCAAGGGCTTCCCTCCACCTTACCTCGATAACGCGATTTTCATGGAAATCATCATCCTCTTCATCAACCATATCATCATTATATTCATCTCCCAATCCAGTATCGTCATGATCATCTACATCAGTATCCGCCAGAGACATCAAACCTGTTCCATCTCCACCTATGTCTTCATCCTCATCCTCCCCATCATCTTCTTCATCATCATCATCGCCATCATCACCCATGTCATCCTCTTCATCATTCATATCATCAACTACTCTATTCTCTACATGAAAATTCATTTCAATTTCTTCTGTGTTTGGTAAGGTAATACTTTCTTCCATATCTTCACGCATATAATCGACTGCAAGATCACCGTGGACGTCAGTGGAAGCCTGCTCAATCGTCATTTCTGCAGACTGGTTTACATTTGCATTCTGGCCATCATCATCATTATGAGTGATATCCTCAGGTTGTCCTACTAAACCAGAGGTACCAACTCCGTCTTGATTGCTTCTATTACCATTAGATTGTAATTGATCCGAAGCTGGAGCTGTACCATGCAGGGCCTCTGACCTTTCATTGGATTCAGTTAATGTTTTCTTAGATAGTGTATCAGCTCTGGCAAGTTGTTCATGTGCATTGGCTGCCCTTGTCAGGCTTTCTAGAGATTTTAGTATGAGATTCACAGTTTTTGATACATCAGGGTGGTCCAAATCAATAACCTGTAGAATACCTGACATGCAATTCACCATTCCTCCATCTATCATGCTTTTCGCAATGTCCGGTGAACACCCAGAACTAGGTAAATTGCCAGAAGAAGAATTCTTTGATAAAATAGAATAAACCAAATCAACAAAAGCATGCACTTTCTTATCTGGCAATATACTGCTTGCAGATGAACTGCTCCCAATGTTTTTAAAATTTGACAATGCCTTCACTAGTTCATTTACCACCCTTCTCCTTCCTTCGCTAGATCGGCCAGCCAAAACAACTAAAAACCATGAAGCCTTTTCAGACAGCTTATCTCTCCATTCATCAGGAATAGTGAATTTATCTGCTGAAAGGGGAAGGAGATGATGTAGAACATGATGAATTATGCCCCCCTGTCCAGGATGCTCAAAGTGACTAGATCCACGTTGCTGGCACATCTCCATGTCTCGTCTCAGAATAACTCCAATAACATGAACATACATAAGTAGGATATCACTCAATAACTTGAGAACAAAAGTGACCTTAGCTGCAGCTGCAGATTTCTCCGACGAACTGTTAAGTTCAATCTTTACAGTTCCATCAACCTTTGATTTACCCTTCAATTTGCTTATTGGTTCGTCTACATCCATAGCACTTGAATGATCACTGCAATCATTGTCCCCACTTTGGGGTGGATATGCTGATACGATTTCAAGAAGGTAATCAATCACTTGAGCAAAATTGGGAGAAACCTTTTTGTGGCCTTTCGGATACTTACTAGCCCCATCTTGGGCCTTAGTTTCAGTTATCCGTACACATTCATTATTAGGCACTCCAGTCTCAATACCAGCTACTTTGAACTTATCCTTTTCCTTTTCTTTATCTTTTGACAACATAACCACATACCTCCCACCTCCTGATTCCTCCAACTGACACACAGCAGCTACTGCTTTCATAAAAAGTGCTGGATCTCTGGATAACACAGGTGCCATAGATGTTAAAAAGCTTCTAGCAGATACACGGCCAGATTGCCGACCTCCAGTAAGAGTCTGCCTTATCTCCAATTCCATGGCTGTTTGCAGTGTTTGAGGATCTTCAAGAAGATGTCGAACAATAGCAGATGCCAAAGTGTCATAACCAGGGAAGAAAGAACTTCTTGGAATGCCAAACATAGCAACCATACCACCATGTTCGAGGAATTGCACAGCCAAAACATGAGACTTTGTCAAGCGAGCACTTAACTGAAAAATAGCCTGCATAATCATCGGCGGTACATGCCTTTTCATCAAATCACAAGCAATTATCAGTACCTTGCGACTTTCATCCAGAGTCAAATAACCTGTTGGTTTTCCAATAATGCTTTCCAAAGCAGAACCATCATTAGAAGAGTCCTTGTCCGCAACAGCTGGACTCTCTTTATCTGGCATTGCATCTGATGATGTCATATTGCCTGATGAACCCAACAAAGCTTCAGGAGAAGTTCGCTCATTGGCAGCATCCCCAAATATCTTGGGCGTGAGTTGCACCAAATTATCCAAGATTAGAAGCAAGGCACTTATGCATTTCGGGACAAGGAGCTCGTCAGTAGCCTCAGTCTTGGCAATGAAATTCATTAAGATGTCAATGGTAACCAATACAACCCCATTCTGTGCAGCAATCTCTCGGGTGCTCCCATCTTCTGAAAGAACCAATGCCACTGTATGTGATATCATGCCCAATGCACTACCATCCTTGGAAAAATCAAGTGGGCAGAGTCGTAATTGCTGAACAAGATTAGAAATTACTTTTGAGCGATCCTCTCCTTTGTTTCTGCTGCAAAGGGTGATAATCAAATCCGTTAGCGGGAACGCCATAGAATCACTACCCTGAAACAATTTCATTGCCACAGCAAGGATGTCGTCAGCAGGAGGTGCCTTTGTTTCTCCTTCTGCAAAGACACTAGCAGTCTTATCAAGCCCCTCAACTTTAGGTGTTTCAGATGCATTTCCAAGGGATAATGCCAGTGCACGAGCCAGCTCATCATCTTCCAACACAGGATCTTCATTATGGCTAATTAACCATTCCATTGCCATCTCAACACTATTTGTTTCTACTCGTCTAAGAGCTTCCTCTGCTCTAGCCCTTGAAAACCCCATCTCAACAATGGTAGAAATGGTAGCTTCATCAGGAGGCGGCATAAGACGCTGATGTGCATTTCTGGGCAATCCATTATCATTTCCTTTGATGCCACTAGCACCACTGCACACATGAGTGACTAGTGATATGATGGAAGTGATGAAACTAGGACTACAGTTTGGAAACATGGGGTGATTCCAAATGGGAAATATTACATCCAGAACTTGGGACTGCAGCAAACGAACAAATGCTTCTGGATCCCTAGGAACAGGAAACAGACCAATTGACAAACCAACAGCCACAGGTTGAACGAGTAGCTGAGACTGAGATGCTGAGGTCGAAGACAGTAGTAACCCAGAATTGACAAAATACTCTAGTTCGCGACAATGGTTCTGTAATGTATCAAGCAACCATGAAGCCTGAGAGAGTTTGCTATCTTCAACACTGTTATCAAGATCAGTAACTGATGTCGAGATAGCAGATGGAGAAGCCCACAACAATTGGCTTGTGGCTTCAAATGTTGTAAGAAGCTCCTTAAAAGTCCCATGGACATAGAAGTTGTTGATCATTGCAGTGTGGCAAGAATGCCTCCTGTTATCAAATGTAAGACCAATCATGTCGGCCACAACCTTTCCGAGATAGCGACACTTGACTGCTGGAGACATCTCAGCTGAAGTAGAGTACCCAGAGAATCCCAGAGCCTCAACAAAAATTTTCGCCAAGGCACTTCCAGTACATTTTGAAGCCGCACTCAACGATCCAGTTTCAGCCCGGCGCCGATTTGGCGAAGTGAAACCTTTCACAAGAGCTGTGAAGAAAGAGCACAAGGTTGATGCAAGTTTATTAATGTTATCAAAAACAACTTTTTCTGGACTTTTCTTCTTTATTTCATGTGAAGGGGCCTCTGCATTACTTCCTCCATCATCAGCATCAGTTTGGAAAGCTTCCCAGTGCCTCCCAGTTCTTCCACCCCGAAGACGAGCCCAACTGTGCCGACTGCGGCGGCTGAAACCATCACTTGGACGAACCACAGATAAGAATTCACGCTCAGTTCCCCAGTGTGGTTGAGTACTTCGGATAGAGGTTGGATTCATATTTCTAATATTAGGAATATAAGCATCATCGTCGCTCTCCCTACCAACAAAATTAGAAGGTCCTGCAGCGCTTTCGGGCTCATCCTCAACACTCCGCTTCTCCTCTGCCTTTAAATCACAGCATAAAGATAACTGCCACAGAATTTCCTTGTAGGCTTTACCAAGATCCTTTAACAAATCAGAATCTGAGCTCAACTCGGACACAATAGTCGTTGTCCCTTTTAACAAATAACTGCAAAGTGACAGGATACCTTCCAGAGAAGAGAGGCACCTCAAGACCTTTACTCTCTGTGAAGATTCAACCTGGGCAAGCTGGAATCCTTTTATAGATGCCAAGAGTTCATCTGTAGATTTCGAGTGTTCTCTCAAGAAAGAGCATACGGCGCGAGCAAGCGAGGCAGAATGTTGTGGGGAAAAATTCTTGAAAGCAATAGCTATGGTTTGACCAAGTGAAGCTGAAAGAGGCATGAGTGGCAACGTGAATAGTTGCAGAACACACTCGACCCCCTTCTTCTCAACAAATATTCGACATGTATCAGAATTCTGAAGTATCGTTTCAAGAAGTCGAGCAACATTGTTAATATAATCAGGCAAAAATGAGTCCACATTCATCGGTGATGCATCATGGGATGAGTCATTTGATTGGCCACTACTTTCAGGTTTACATGAATCTCTCTCATCTGACAAGACCACATCTTTGTTATCACATTCCATTTCCATGGGAAGAGATTGGGTAGAGACAGAAGCCGAGTCAAGCCCTGATCCAATTTGTGCAATTAAGATCAGTATATCAATCAGCATGTCAACTCCAGGTCCACGCAATGATGAAGCATGGCGCATTAGTTCATCCAGACCACTAGACAAGGAACATGCAGTGTCTGAAGAAAGTGCCCGCAGGTACATTTTCGACGTGAAAACATTCACAAAGCACCTCAAAGCATTTCGTTCTTTCACAGCCTGAAGACCATTATTGTTCAAACACAAGGCATCAAGACACTGCGGTATGCAAGTAATTGCCTCTGCAGAACAAAGAACACCATCCATTATAGCATCCATGAAAGCAGAAGGAAGACCTGCTGCTTCTAAGACAGTGAAGCAAGTAGGATCTTTGTGAATCAGATCGCTCATTACAGTGGCAGCAAGTGAGAAAACCCCACCACCAAAGTCTTTCGCTCGTTTGAATATTATGCACAAACATTTCGGCAACAGGCTCTCTTCAGTACCATACATGCGAGCTGTAGGCCCAGGTGCATAAGTTCCAAGAGATATAGCCCGCAGTAAAGCTTTCATCAGTAACCTGCGGTGATATGATACCAGAATATCAGAATAAAGAGGCTGCAAGGTGTCAGGCTGGTCACTGGTATCTCCTACTGCCTGAGAATCAACAGATCCCGAATTACAGATATCAGTAGATGCAGGCTGCTGACTTGAAACATTTTCCACGTGGGAAACTTCGACCATCAGGCGTGATATGGTGTCATCTAAACCCCCCAAATCTCGGAAAAGAGCAGCAGCTGGATTGCTATAGTCCATGAACGCTTCTAGAACATGCACAGCAGTACTAACCAAATGCAAATGCCGAGGATCTGTATCTTTCAACAGAGGCAGAAGAGTTGGGATAAACCCTGCTTCGCGCATGGCTGAGCAACCTGATGAAGATGACACCAGCACTGTAACAAGAGATAACAGAGCTTCCACAAAAACAACAGACCATTTCGATGAATTGTTAACAATAGAATTTATGGCTTTCTGCATAAGGCTAGATAAAATTCCATGGTGACCACCAGATGTTACTGCAGTCAATACAGTAGCCTGACGTGTCCTATCCGGGCAAAGTGCAACCAAGGAGAGAAGGCTTAAGATCCTAACTTTTTCAGGAACTGCATCTTCATAGCTCAACAAAGCAACCAATTCATTGATGAATTCTGGCTCAGTTTGGAAGAAAGAACAGAGGTCATCAGTTTCACTGCATGATTGAACAAGAACTACAAAAGCATACAAACGGATGCATGTGTATTGCTGTCGTCCAGCTAGAGAGCCAAAGGCCCTGGCAAACCGCAATCTAGTCAAGAGAGAGAACCTCAAATTATGGTGAACTTTGTATTCTACTACTAATTTATTCAGCAGCTCAAGGTCAGACTCTTCTCTGGCATTCACATCAGGAATGTGTATGATTTGCAAACCTTCAGCTGGCTGTTCCGTAGAAAACGATCCATTTGAGGTTTCATTCACAGCATAAAATTCAAAATGCAATGTGCTACCCAACTCGGTAGCAATTCTGTCAGGTCCATTTTCTAAAGCGCAAGACACTAATCCAAGACCTTCTTCCTTTTTCCCCCAACCCTGGGCAAAAGAAAATAGTCTTGAGTTCAGAGAAGCATCTCTTATAATGTATTTTCCTATGGACTTCTTCAAAAAAGCAGCCAGTGTTTGTAAGCAAGCCTCCACGATATCCACATCATCCGAAGCAAGCAGAGATGATAAGTGAAGCTGCATCAAGAAGTTGGAATATGAGAGAGCAATGCAAGTCGAATATATTAAACGAGCCATGAGGTTAGAAACGTGAACACAGGGGGAACAACATATATTTCCATAGAGAGAACCTACTTCACAAAACAAAGACTCTCAAACACAAAAACCTAGATGACATGGAGGAATTCCAATGGTCAATCAAAAATCAATACACGTTGTTAGTTATAGTAAAATTTAAGAAAGAAGATCTCTACTTCCTCCCCTTGAGTGATTCAGGAATTAGATGGCATATTTTGAAATCCATGCAATGTTCATACTTTACATGCAATTTTCAGGACAAAAAAACTACACCCCTAGTTTTGATTGCCCAGCACAAGAATAGAATTGGAGTTTCAAACTTATGAAACTTACATTAGCCGATAAATAATATAAAGTTCAACTTCAGAAATTTAACTTCCAATGTAACTGAGTCGAGGCAATTAAAATTTTCCTCTTCAGAAAGAATAGTATCATCATGCGAAATAAATTCCAAATGCAGATTGTTACGCATTTTCTTTGACATGCCATTTTCATTCTCCGGTCTCTGGGACCGAGATTAAACCAGCTAGGTGTCAGCTGAGACCCATTGATGTGTGACGTGTCTGTCAGCCACATGAATCATCATCTATCAGGTAATAGATCTTGACAGAGATACATTCTTTAAGTTTTGATTCTTATTTCAATCCATGCAACTTGAATCTAAAGAGAGATTAAATAATTGTTTAATATGATTTTTTTTAATAGCATCCGGTACACATAACCAGGTTAGCAGCTATGAGTTTGTTGATTCAAATAAAAGCAGGGTTGAAATGTTATTATACACATGATATTAACATTTCAAATACACAACAAGATTGATGAGACTGCTAAAGTACCAATACAATTAGAAAATTACCCCGACTGTTCAATCCTAAACTTCAAAAAATGGTATGGTATGTAAAAGCTCAAACTACAAAGACTAAACCGAATGTGCATAGCACACCTGAAGTGAAGAGAAGTACCTCGTAGGAGCTGTAAAAATGCTTATTAGTGCAATTCTCTAGTACTATCCTTATAACACGGAGTATCTGCAGAACAGCATCCCTTGGAAATGGAGGATCAGATTCCAAAAAGTTATCCACAAGCTGCAAATCCTTCCTCGTTTTAATGAATTTCTCGAAAAAGGTGTCGAAATGGTTAAATAAATCAACCCAATGATGGAAGTCTCCCTGCATTAAAACAATCAGTATCACAAACACATGCGGAAAGAACTAAATGGTCTGCAGGAAACAAGATGCACCTTATCAAACTCCCAAGAAAAAGTTTTCAGCGGTTCTTGTATATTCTCAAGTGGTGTAGCAGTAACATTGTTGATGAAGGATTTGATCTTCGGAGGCTGCAAGAGGCATAGAAATGGTCCATTATTTTGCAATCAATAATTTCCTTACTGGAATTACAACATCAAACAATATTGTTTACACTAAATCCTCTCATATCCAAGGTTCTATTTACATTTTTTTATAAGTAGCCTCAAAATCATTATTCATAAGAAAAGAGGAATAATACACAAAGTACAAGAAGAGCAATCACAATGCAAAATTACAAAAAGGAGGTCATGAAGTCCTGAAAGATTGTTGCCACCTTAAACCACAAAAACGGCATGTATGCAGACAAAATGGAATATGAGAGTCCAATGTAAAGATGTGCGTTTGAACATTGAAGGAGGCCTTGTATAATTGTTGTACGTGGAACTTGCCTATAACAGGAGGATACAGAGACAAATTCCATGATAACAATGATGGGTTGGTGATTTTGATAGTGATAGGATAAAGGACAGGCCAATATAAATGAAGACTGAGAAGCAATAACGTTTGAGCACAATTTGACAGGAAGCAAATAAACATAAGAAAAACTGAACCTAGAGAGATAATTTACAACACATGTGAATATCTATAACTGGGCTATTCCAATTTCCACATGAGCACTAACATTCACACAGTTGATTTCAAATCAAAAATATTATAACCTTCAAGAATATACTCCCTTATATGCTTATTTAGGAAGTCAAATATTTTCAAGACACAACTTTTTAGTATATTCCAAAGGCCAAGTTAATAAAAAATTTAGTTTGCTACTCCCTTGCAGTTTCTGTGGCTAACTCTAATAAACCAAAAGGGAAAGTACATAAAGAGAACCGCTCATGATTCAACGCACTGAATGAAATGATGACCTCGCAGAAAAACCATTCTTTTCACTCTACTCACACGCAACTTAACGTAGCATAGTCTAATGGCCAAGTTAGAATTGCACTGCATGAGATTCCAAACAAACGTTTCAGCTTGCTACTCTATTACAGTTTCTTGTGGCCAAAGAACTGCTAATGATCCGACACACGAGAATGAAATTATGACCTCACGAAAGAAGCATTCTTGTTACTCTTCTGACATGTAACAACCAACAAAAACAGAATGAAACTAAGCAATGATGACTTAAACAAGTAAATTAACAAACAGTGTGGAGCTCATTCACTGGAGTAGCAACTAGCAACCCAGTCTCACTAAATGAACTAATACAATCACCTTTTAATACGAACATCGCCAGGCAAACACACATAACCCATCAATACGTATTCGTAACTTACACAGATACCCCTACCGTGTAATGCAAATTACAAAAGAACAACCTTTCCTCGAACTGTCACAGCCAGAAGCAACCCAACAATAAAGACTCAAACTTTGATCAAAATTGAAATCAAATACTCAAAATCAACAGCTCAATTTCAGAAAAAGAGCTCCACTCACCACTTCAAGTGCCCTCCTCCGCTTCAGCTTCATCTGATTCGATCAGCCAAACGCAATCATCGACTGATTCACAGCACAATCGAATGTCAGCTCAATCAACTAACAATTCGACCGATCAGAAATCGAAACCACAGGGTTTTAGAGATTTCGACTGGGAAATTGAGTCAATTGCCGATCGGTTGGTTTGTAAATTGAGAAAATAAAATTCGATAAAAAATAAGAAATAATCTGAGAGAGGCTTATTTACCTGTGCGTAGAGAATGTGAAGATCGAGGGTTTCGAGGTGAGGGTTTTTGCAGGTGATCGAAGAGATAGATAGGGAGATTGAATGATGATTATCAGAGAGTTCTATTGTGTTGTGATGATGGTTGTGTTGTGTTTATATGTATATGAGAAAAATGGTGGAGCTTGATGAAGAGGAAAAATGAGGCCAGTGGTATAATTGGAAATTATCGAACCGTTTGAGATAGAATTTGAGTTAAATTGTTTCGAGTTTTTATAAGGAATGAGATTGTTATTGGATTATTATTGAAGATTTAGAGTTAGTGAATGTTTATGATATTGGATTTGGGTTCTAAAGTTCTATAATGCCCTTGTGACAAGCAAAACTTCCTGCTTAAGACAATCAACTACTTCATATATTGTTGCGTTTTTATGGCTTAATTCAAATACAGATTTTACACGAAATCAATAAACAACTATCCGACCGTTTAAATTCATCCGTTAAAATGTTTCAGCGTGTTTCTTTTGTCTTTTATGGTTAAAAAGAATTAAATCAACTTTATTTTACTAAACAATCATCATTTTTTTAATGATATACTCTTTTTTTTTTTACATTTTCAATTAAATTTACAATTCAATTTAATCAAACAACATTTAAACCAATCAAATAAACTAAAAAATATCAAACACTTCACTTAATTCTTATACACATTTTATTCTTATACACTCTATATAACAACCCTATAAATTTTTAACTATATCTCAAACATTATTTTTTAAACCGATTCTAACTCGATTTATATTCATCAACCGAAATTAGACTATAACTTAGTTTTTAAACTATATACAAACAGCCGGTATATATCTCTTTCAATCTCAAAATAAATCTTTCTTTGAGTTATTTCAATTTCAAGTTCTCAAACTTTTATCTACCATATCTTCATTCACAACATCTTCTAAGAGACCAACAATTAATTGAGACGGAAAAGACAGACTAAATTGCAATTTGTCTCATTTGCCTTTATTTCTCACGGGTCGGCGAACCGGGTTTAAAAAATCTCACGGGCTTCCGGGTAAGAAAACGGTTTTGGACATTTTAGTTTTTGTTCATTATATTTGTCTTTTCCAGATAATGAACATTACTCAAATACGACATAATATTAGTCAAATATGCCTGATCATTAATCAAATAAGTGAATGATCATGCTTTGAATGAATTTTGCGGGTTGATGGGCGGGTCATTTAATTTTGCGGGTTGTGCGCGGATTAATTTCAGACAAAACCAAAAAATGAACTGTCATTTTAGACAAATAGAAAAGAAAATTGATCATATAGTCTGTAACATTACTCAAATAGTCGTGAACATTACATAAATAGTTAAGCACATTATGCTCTAAATCAAACCTCATATACGTGTATCTAAGAACATTTTACAAAATGGTTGTCAACATTGCACAAATAGTTTATAACATTACCAATGTAGTTAAAAACAACACTAAAGGTAATAATATTTTTTGCACAACAACATCACTCTTCTATTACATTCAAACTCATTAAAGACTTCTATATGACCATCCTCCAAGACTCGTGTCAACTTCAATTCCACATTTATCTGTACAAAGAACATTACATGCATTAGCATAAACCTTACATACATCACCAAGAACATTATATACATTACACTTAAAATTAAATCGTATTTTCCATTTGAGTTCGTAGCTGAAAAATCTACAATACTACATAAATCATCATATAAAATCAATAAAACAAGCAGAACGTTACACATATAATTGAGAACATTATTGATATAAGCTTAACCATAACGCAAATAATCCAGAACATTTTTATTTGATTCGACTACTCTTTGTGGTAGAAAGAATTTTTCTTCGGCTGAGAGCATAATTGGATGTTTCAGTATTTTAACATTGAAAAAATACATATAAATATTTTTGAGTTAAATTTAAAATTCAAATTTATTTACAAACATAAATTGTAATACTTATTCATTGAAATCACTCATAAAAAAGAAACTGGTGAACTCTATGGTATCGTATCTCGAAAGTCTCGAATATTTGTAATTTGCATAGTGATGAAACCATTAAATTAAGACTGGGTTGATAAACAAAATGGTGATAAGATTTTATTAACAAAAAATAAATTGAACCAGATTCCATGATAAAAATTTATCATGGTCTAGATCAATGACATGATTCTTGTTTTATAATTTATTGAAAAAAAGAAAGTGCAATGCTTAATTTAAATGATAAAATTTTTATCAGGGTCTAGATCCACGACATGATTCTTGTTTTATAATTTATTGAAACGAATAAAGTGCAATGCTTAATTTATATGTTCAAGATTTATAATAATGTATTAAAACATTCATTTCTTCATAGATTATGATATGAACTAATTTAATTCTTATACTTTACTAGATTATAAAATAAAAAAAAAACTAACTAATGGCTCTTCTGAGGTTGATTACACACATTAGATTTTTAATATAATAGTGATCATATCAAATTGCCAGATTCGGTGGCGATCGCCTCATCGCTTATTTCGCCTTATGACCAATGATATGCAAATTTATTTATTTTTAAACGTTCAAAGGTGACTCGAACCCATGACCAATTGGACAGACAACGGTTGTCCTGTACTGGAGGTGGAAGTCATATACGTAGTCATCGATCTGCAAAGTTCATCTTGACAAAGATGAACCTCTACATCATCGGGTTTATACACATGAGAGGTGGTACCACGTTGACTTTCCAGAATACAAGATCGAAGGTGCAAATTTGCTACTCGACTTCTACGATATTTGTACCACAAAGCTCTGGGAATACGTTGTCCCACGTCTAGAAGAAGTCTTGCTAAAACTTTTCCAAGTCATCATAGCGATCTTGTTGAAGCATGCGAGGAGTTATATGTCCATCTCAGTGAGGCAGCTAGGTACTGCCCGATCCAGACAATGATTTGTCCAACTCTAAAGCCCGAGCAAAGTCAAAACCAGCAATCTCGTGACTGTAAAGGGATGATGGGTTTCGATCTTGAAGGTGGTGACAGTGCTCAACTTCTTGACTTTTATGCAATTGATTATAAATCATTACATATTTAACCTGACGATCCATATCAAATCGTCAAATTCAATGGCGATCGTCTCATCACCCTTTTCCGCCTTATGAATATGTAAATAACAAAAGTAATAATAAAAAATCAAATTTAACCTCTAGAATATTTTTTAAAATTAAATAATATAGTTTTTAGAATTACCTTTTTTTTAGTATTATTACATTTGATGAAAAATGTGTCAATTTTTTTTGGTATTTTCAAATGTGTCAGTGTAAGAGCCGAAAATCTTATTCCGTGTATCCGAAATTAACTCAGTAATAATATTATTATTTTAACGGACCAGTGACTACTGACTCGATGTACGTGAATTAGTCGACAGTAACAACTAGTTGAATTCGGAAATTAACGGCCGGTTACGATCGCCAGTTAATTACGAACAAGCGTTAAATTAGTATT
>JAYMSP010002369.1:0-24717 GCA_036897095.1 Plantago elongata
CAAGTACATCTGCTGTAATCATCAACAATGGTTAAAAAATATTGAAAACCTTGATCACTAACTGTAGAATAAGGCCCGCATATGTCACACTGAATAATATCAAAAGCAGTAGAGGAACAGGAAGTGCTTGAAGGAAACTGTGTTCTTTTATGCTTAGCAAAATGGCATACAGTACAGTGGTGTTTGTCATTACAATTGAGAGCTAAAACTAGAATTGCAGAAAGAGATTTCAGGGATGCATGGCCTAGTATAGCTTTACATCTTCAGTTTTAGTTAAATTTGCAGAAAGCACACAAGAATCAACATATGGTAAAGTATTAGTGATAGCTAAAGGGTTGAGATTCAGATGGTAAAGACCATCTCTCTTATCAGCATGCCCAATCCTTCTCAAAGATAGCAGATCCTGCATATTCATGTGTTTAGCACTCAAAAGAAGACAGTGAGTAGCAGTGAACAAGACATTACAGAAAGAATATTTAGTAAGAATGCTGATGGATAAAAGGTTATAAGTGAATGTAGGCACAAATAAAACATTCTTGAGTATTAAATCATCAGAAATGTTGATATCACCCACGAGTGTTGCAATGGTGGAATTATTATTTGGTAGCTTAATGAGTACATTGACTGAAACAGGTGAAGAAACATAAAGAGACACATCACAAGTCATGTGATCAGTGGCACCTGTGTCCACTATCCAAGACTGTGTAGTCATGCTATTGATTGCAGTAAAATAGTATGATTTAACATGCAAACCTGAGGGTATTATCTCATCAGCAGATGGGGGTAAGGTTGCTACTGCAATATTGGCAGAGTGATGATGAGCAGGTGCAGCAGATGGAGTTTGAGAATGCTTTTGAAAGGCCAGAAATTGATGAAATTGAGTGAACTGGTGGTAAAGTGCAGGGTCCATGATTGGATTTTCTGCAGTTTGGTGGAACATCTCTGGATTGTATGATTCAGTTGCATTTGCTTTGGATATCTGTGAAGGCTTGTTGGGTTGTTTCCATCCTGGTGGATATCCAATGAGCTGGAAACATGTCTCCTGAGTGTGGTTTGTCATGCCACAGTGTAAGCATCTTTTTCTTGGTTTATCCTTCTGAAATGGCCTAAATGGTTGCTGATTAGTAGTGTTTCCTTGAGAGGAAACATTCCTGATATGGGGAGGCCTGTATGAAGCTGTCAGCTAATCATAGCAGCTGAGTCCATTGGACAGGTGACAGAAGGTTGAAATAAGGATCTCTGAGATTCATCTTGCAATAGTATTGAATATACTTGAGATAAGGATGGTAATGGTTTCTGCAGAAGGAGCTGGCTACACAAGTGAGCATAGGACTCATCCAAACCAACAAGAAACTTCATCACTGCATCCTTTTGTTGAGTGATCATCTGTGTTTGAATCAGTTCACATGTGCAAGATGACAAAGCACCATAAGATCATGACAGAACATGTCGAAAGCTAATATATTCATCCCAAATGCTTTTGAAATAATTGTAATACTGGGTTAGAGACATTGAACCTTTGGACATGGCACCAAAGTTCTTCTCTAATGTGAAAACTCGAGGTCCATCAGACTGAGCATACCGAGATTTGATTTCTAGCCACACATCTCTCGCTGAATTGCAGTAAAGCAGACTGTTCTTGATTTCATCGTGGAGTGAGAGGTTGATCCATCCCAAGACTAGAGCATTAGCTCTTTCATATGAATCATACAGTTTGAAGTCATCTACAACAGGCACCGGAAGAGAACCGCCGATAAGAGCAAGCTTGTTCTTCACTTGTAAGGCACAGATAACCGATTTACTCCAGGAGACATAATTGTCACCATTGAAGATGACGGAGATGATTTGCAGGCCTGAATGATCAGATGGGTGGTAGAAATAAGGGAAAGCTGATTTTCAGCAGGATTCAGGGACGAATGATTGCGTGAAACAACTGGTGATCGGACCCCTGTTTGGTGAGGAATGGTGTTGCCTCCAGTGGAGCCTGATTCCGCCATGGAAGTCGTCAAGAACTTGCAAATCGATTGAATAACTGTTCAAGAACGGTTGAATGATTGAATGTAACTGCTGGATGAACGACTGTAGCAGCAGTTAGATGATTGTGATCGATCGTCTGTATAGCAGTAAGAATGGAGAAAACAGAGCAATGCTTGTGCGGAAGTGATCGGATTAGATTCTGTCGATTGATTATTGATTGAATACTACTGATACTATGTGAATAATATCAACAAGGATCAAGAACCAAATTTGTATATTGAATTTGATGGAGAAATATACTCCAATGGAATGAATTACAAGATTTGGTTCATGTCTTCCTATTTATAATGAAGAACACAAACTAACACAAACTAACTTAACTAACTAATAACTAACTTAACTATATTACATTTAACCAACTAAACATCTCAATATCTCCTCTTAATAGAAATGATCTTTGAAATATCTGGTTGATGTTGAATCACCACAACTAACAAAACGAATAAAACCTACTATCTTCGTTCCAACAAACTTTATACATTACTAAAAAAGGAAGTTATCAATAAATAATAAACAATCTCAATTTTACACAAAAATTAAACATTTTATCACTAAAAGTACACTTTTCTCCACCTTCTTTATCTTTCATTATTATTTTAACTTTCCGTATAAAACTACGTGCCAACTCCAATATGTGAAATTTGATGGGACGGAGAGAGTACTTCTTTCCTTACGAGGATACCAGAGCTCACCAAAGAATCATCAAACTTACACTTGGACGATCATATTCAATCCCAACTTTCTCGCCCATACCATAAACTCTCACCATTCCACACCACGCGGCCAGGTCATAACCTAGGATTAAATCCCGGCCGATGCCAATTGTTGGATAGCGTGGGTCAGTCTATCCTGGTGTTGTTGTACACAATTATAGGATCAAACTGCACATGTATTGAAACATTGGTAGTGGGATGAAATATTTTATAATCCAATTATCCAATATCCAAATGGATTCATAAAGTTATGACATCATATGCATTACATCACCCAGAGCACCATGTAATGCCACGTGTGTCTAAGGAGCCTTTATCCTCAAGTTTCTGAATTAAATATTAAGAAATGCTCATCATACTAATCTATTTAATTCACTAATAAACTGAACTTCAGTGTATTCATAAGATCAAAGCACAAAACAGAGAGAGAACAGAGCATATTCTAAAACAGAGCATATTCTAAAACAGAGCAATTCTAAAACAGAGAAAATGGTGGCTGAAACTGTGATACTGGGCCGATCCGAATCTGAGCTGTCAACTGGGAAGCTTCCGCAGTTCAAGCCCAAGGTAGGGAGTGTTTTACCGGCCAGACGCAGACTTGTAAAGAAAATGATGTTCTATTGTATCATGGATTCGATCCGCTCGTCCTGCTTCAAATCCGTGTATCCGAACACGGCCTTGTACCCGAAGAAATATGGAAAGATGGTAAAGAAGAAGAAGGTTGTGTTCCCGCACGTGTAAATCTGTTATCTCCGGTGCTTGTATTATATGATTGATTTAAGCTCAAATGTTGTTGTATGTTAAAACTGTGTAGATTCTTGATTTTCATTCAATAAAAATTTTCTTTCTTCTTTTGTTTAGTTCTTTGACAGTGGTGGCACTTCATGTGTGGGGCCCATTTACTAAAATGTGAATTGGCACCGGTCATAGTACTTAGGAACCGCAGCGTTTAAATAACATCTATCTATCATATCATCTAATGATATTTCTATAATTACCTTTTTTACTCCTTTCAAATTAAATTCACTATTATTACTCCCGTCCCACTAAAATTGAAATAAAATATTCCGTTTTAAGCATTCCGTTAATAATGAAATATTTTTTTATTTTAACAATAATTTCACAATACAACTCATTTTCAACCACATATCATTGGGCTCGCATGTACTTTTCTATTTCAAACTCATTTATAATCACATACTACATATTTTTTTTAAAATTGTACATTTAATAAATATTTTACTTTAAATGGAACGAAAGAAGTATATTATTAAACGGTTGGCACTCGTACAACCGCCATTCACCCGTCTAGAGGATGTTGTTAATCAAAAAGTTAAATGTGATGATTTTGTATAAAAAAATGAATCGGCCGTGCTGGTGGCAGTTATTTTTAATTTGGAGCAAACAAAGCCTGGTAAACTTTTAGTATTTTAAGGCTGTCGAAGAGTTAAATTTGTTGATTCATCATATACCTAATATTTATATAAGTTAAAAGTACATAAGCCTTTATCTTCTATAATCCATCCAAATACACTGCACCATCAAAAGAAAAGGTTGAATTCAACAAGAACCTTGAATTAACCCATCCTTTTGACTCAATCCACAACTTAAACTTAATGAGTCGAGTCTATTACATTAGTTTAGATGACTTGACTTGTACTTGCAGGTTCTATGTAAATTGTGTTCATGGGAATTTACACCAGTGATAGCTTAGAGTTTGTTGGTACCCAACAACATGGTTAAAAATTAATTGGATAGTATATAACTTGAAGAACTCTAGTGATTAACTAAATCCATATGGAATGATTAACTTGATTTTAGGTTAAATCCATATACATAAAGTTATGCTAGCTACAAAGTTTCTTTATTTGTTTTATAGTATCCTATTTTATTTTACATACAAAAATCTAAAAAATTTAACGTACGATTTTGGATATCGAGAATCGCTATCTATGAGATTGGATGGAGAGATTCACTATCCTTGAACAATCATGTTTCTATGTCGCATTCTGAAGTTTTGTGTTTCAACTTCCATTTATGCTTCACATCAATTTTTTTCCATGCGCTAGGATTTATAAGTCTTAAATTGTAAATATTGCTTCCTCTCATATATTTCAGCAACTGACATGAGCTAGGGTCAAGCAGACAAAACCAGATTCAATATCTAGAATCAACTACCACTGATGTTTTAACGAAATATTACTTGAGTTAATTATATAATAAATACAATGAGGGACAGTTGCGGTGTTGCATAAGAAGTAAAGAATATTGGGTCATTCAGCTCAATAAGGAAGATTGAAAAAGATTCAGGCCAATAACTATACAATATTAAATTGATCAAACTCCATAAATTATGACACGCAAATCTTACTGGACCCTGACTTGGATCTTGTTCATGATGATCCATTACTATATTTCTCTTCGCTTTCAACTTAATCCGTACTAAATCCTTGTTCCTAAGAACATGATCATTAAGAAATCTGCCTCGAAATTGACAACTTATGGGAATTATAATATATTAATTTGAAAATTTTAAACCTGATAGATTCTATTTCACAACAATCTGAGTGTTAGTCGTTCTAATCTACACCCTTAAGGTGGTGTGGTAAAATAAAAAATACAATTCTAGTAGTATATCTGTGAGTATCTTTTCAATCCATTTGAGCTCTATTAAATTGACGATAGTTTGTAGAGTAGTATGAAATTATTAGCAAGGATGAGACTCACTTTTAGTGATAAAGATTGGTGTGGTGTGTCGAATAAGATGATTGAAAGTGTAGGATGTTAGACAAACTGTTTGAGCTATTGTTGCTCCAACAGTCTCTCTAACATTTACCGGTCCGGTTTTATATAGTGTAGGTTATTCGATTTAATTATCATTTTTCACTAACACTTACCTAATTCCATGTGTATTTTAATATTTGTATAATGCAGGAGTCTTCTTATATCAATAGAGACACCAAAGCAAGCATATATTAACAGATATCAAGATCAGTTGATTTCTTGGAGTGAATAAGAAGCAAATGACTCTGGTAGTTAAGATCATGTGGACTCTTGAAGATAAGGATAAGCAACAAAACCCATGAGCTTGATCTGTTCAGATTGAAGATCTATATATACATGATCGAGCTCAACGTGAAGAGTACGTCATGAAAAGTAAAGAACTCAATTTTCATAGCATATATACTCTTTCACGTTTACTAGTCTTTGAATCTTCTAGCTAGGTATTCTAGATAGATAGATTTAGAGTAAGATTTTTCTATTCTGATTAGTGTTTTGTGATTCAAATCTCTTGAATCTTTTTGTACGTCCATTACTATTTTAGTGGATATTTTTCGTCAGGCTTCGGTAGGTATATATCTTATATACCTGCTAAGATCATTTGATGTTCATTGTTCTATTTTATTCCGATGTATTGTTATTTACTCTGTTACACGAACTGTTGCATCAATATTGGTACAAACATAAGTGAGAACATCATATAGTACAAAAGTCACGATCTTATATTCTTTCAAGGTGCTTGTTGAGTATTTCCTGGTGATTAAGTTGTTACTGGCGTTAAGATCTGAACTTCGTGTCAATTATTTGTAGTAATTGATTTTGATTATTTCTTTAGTTATGGTGTAGGATTTGATCTATGGTCGTGGACGTTATATTTTTATTTCCTTTGTAATTCTTTGTTAAAAATATTATTTGTGCTCTTGATAAATATTATTAAAAAAAGAAATTCTCCTTAGAGTACATGATTTGTGCGAGTCATGTGGTAATCCTGCATTATTGTATACTAATTGTACATTTTTATATTGTAACTTCAAAACAAATTCAATGTACAATTATTATGAAATAATTTACAATTTGCGAAATACACGAAACACACAAATATCTACAATACATATACAACACTGTACAATTAATGTATAATAATACATGACTCTCACGTAAACTCTCACAAATTATGTACTTTCGTAAGTTTTTACAATAAAGAAATTAACTCATTTAAAAAGAATATTTGTTCGAGCTGTGAAATCTTTGGCATGTTACAGATTTATGAGGCAAACTTACTAGTTCACATACTGACAACAGAAGATTCTTCTGTTGCTTTAATGGTGGAGTATAGTTTTCAAGTCAACACTGCACTATTTGCAACTTGCAAAGATGTGAAACCAATTGAATTTAAACTTACTTCCACACAATTTCATCAAAAGTAGATGGTCACAATGACTTATCGTCGTATTATACTGCATGATGGTTACATTGTCTTAAGAAAAAAAACTACTTGAGCCAGGACCTGGGCTCAAAGTGGCTACTTATATCATACAAAATATTGATAACATCGCTCCTTAGTTCAACTTAGATCTAATCTCAAGTCTATGACAAATGATCGGGTAATTTGCTAATTTCTAACATCATCTGCGAATTTCCTAATTTCTAACATCATCTTATAATCTATGAATTAGATGTTATCTCGCGAATGCATATGACAACTATTTTCATATTGAAAACTAGCTTCAAATATGGTTTTTGCCTTCGTTAGGTAGCATAATGTCACGAGGGCTACCTATATATCTTTAGGATAGAAACAAATAACTCATGATCAAAGTGTGAAATTTTAATAAAAAATGAGGCTAGTTCATATCTTTACGTCTAAATTAATAGGGCTCTTACATATAAGAAATGAAGTTTTTTGGTGTATGTATAATTTATTATAATAGTAAATTATGTTTGAGAAAAAATTGCTAAAATTCATTAAACGGTAAAAGTGTAATTGAAGCTCAAAGTGTGTCGGTTGATGCATTGATATGAAATGCCAAAAGTTGAAATTGGAGAACATAGTTAAAATTGAGGAAGAAGGAACTAAATATAAGGCTAAGGTTTGGGTTAAGGGGGAAGACCTAGGTGCACCCACACAAGCACCCGCCTGGCTCCGCCAGGATTCGGGTCCAGGGTCCGTGAGTTTGCGGTCTAGGGCTGAATATAATATTTTTGGGCCAGAAACATATTCTGTTTGGTCAGGACAAACGAAATCTGAAACAGAAGATGCCCAACTCGGTTGGGCTTCCAGTGAACGAATTTGTCCGTTCGCTGATCCGATTTAACCTTTTGTTCAAAGGATGTATATGAACAGAAAAATTCGAAAGTTGTGTATTTTCGAATTTCTGTCTCTGTAGGGACCTGTTCGTAAAAGATTTCTGTTCAGATTGCAACTCTTCCCAATTATAAATAGGACCTCCCATATTCGGATTTAACACACAGAATCCAATCATTCTTTTTCGATGACCAAGAAATCAGATTATCTCCAAGAAAAACACAGTAACCTGAAGTCGAACGACGAGTATTTGGACAACCTCCCCAATCCGCATCAGTGTAGGATACAAGTGCAGAACCCGAGGAGGGTTGTAGATGAAGGTCGTGGTGTATGGTTCGCTGTAGATATCGAATAATGCATTTTAATGCATTCATGTTAATGTCCTTAGGGTCATGTATATGTAGACACACTTGTTGAACAATGTATGAGATATCTGGTCGAGTAAAAGTCAAATATTGTAGAGCTCCAGCAAGACTTATATAATGTGTAGGATCGGCATAAGGAGTACCAAGTGTACTACTCAACTTAGGATTAGTGTCCAACGGAGTAGCCGTAGATTTACATGATGACATACCTGCACCCTCAATAATTGCTTCTGCATACTTACGCTGAGAAAGAAACATGCCGGACTTGTGACGAGTCACAAATATCGAGGAAATAATTCAAAGGTCCAAGATCTTTCATAGCAAATTCCGAAGCAAGCAAAGTCATGATCGAGTTGCGAAGAGTGGTCGATGATGTGGCCAAGATGACATCGTCTACATAAAGTAGTGAGTATGCCATATCCGGGCCTTTCTTGTATAGAAATAATGACGTATCCGCTTCGCTATTGACAAACCCGAGAGAGGATACATAATATGCAAATCTCTTGTACCATGCACGTGGAGCTTGCTTGAGCCCGTACAATAATTTTTTCAATAGGCAAACATGATACGGATAACGTTTATCTCGAAAACCAAGAGGTTGATGCATATAAACGGTTTCATTGAGATCACCATGAAGAAATGCATTTTTAACATCCAGTTGATGAATCTGCCAAGACCTGGATAATGCCAAACTCAGAACCGTGCGGATGGTAGCTGGTTTCACAACCGGACTAAACGTTTCACCACAATCGATACCCATTTGTTGAGTTTTTCCATCACCTACAAGACGAGCCTTATATCTCTCAATGTCACCGTTAGATTTCACCTTGTGAGCAAAAATTCAAATAGAACGAATAATATTGACATGAGATGGCCAAGGTACTAACACCCACGTCTTATTGTTAATAAGAGCATTAAATTCGTCTTGCATAGACAATTTCCAATTCGGGTCGTTAAGTGCTAAGACCGGATTACGAGGTATAGGGGAAATTCAAACCGAATCAAGGTTAACAAAATTAGGACCAAAATACCTCAGATTGGGTTTGCGGGGTCGACTCGAAAGAGGAGGTGGCTGATTGGGTGAAGTCGGAGGTGGGGCAGGGGTTTGAATAGGTAAAGCAGGTCGCAGGATGGATGGAGGTGGCTGGTTCAGCGGTGTGGCAGAAACTGGGTTATTTACCAGGCTGCCAGGTGGGGTTGGCGGGTCGGGTGACTAAACAGGTGAGGTCGGCTGGTCGGGTGGCTCAACAACCCTGGAATAGCAGGTTGTTCACCAAGACAGTATGGGGAACATGACCGGAGGGTGTGGAGGAGCTAAGTGAGTATGGGGGCATAATTATCGGTAGTAAATTTGCAAACAGAAATAAGATTTTTTACGAGTTTGGGGGCATGAAAACATTCTATAAGGATAAAGGTGGGTGTGGAGGAGCTAAGTGAGTATTTCCATGACCCCGAATTGGAATAGAATGACCATTACCCACAATAATATTATGGCGAATGCTCGAATTAAAATAAGACGAGAACGTACCTTGATTAGCTGTCATGTGAGATGAGGCTCCAAAATCCATTTACCAATTGGGATCCTGAGGTTGCAAGGACATAGTTTGCATAACAGCAACAACATCCGTAGGCATGTAAGAACCAGAAGGGGTGACAGTTGCATATGCTTGTGGTACGGGTCAGTTGGGAATTGCGTATCAGGTTGAGGTGGTCGAGCCCAGCCAGTTGTAGGGACGGGGCATGGTGATGGAGTCGAAGGCACCCATTGCCATTGCCACTGCCTATATAATGTTGGAGCGGCCTGGCCAGAACACGGAACATAATACGATGGTGCAGGCAGCTTGCTGCCCAGTGGAGGAAGAAGGAAGTGGCCGACGCCGTGGAGGGAGGATGATGCGTGAGGCAGCGAGGAAAAGAGGGGAATCTGGTGAGCCAAATAGGAAGGAGAAGAGTTCAATCGAAATTAAGGAGGATGGAAGACGAAGGTGGCCGGCACCGTGGAGGGAGGTCGATGTGTGATCGGCAGAGGAGATTTGAGATTGATGCTGTGAGATGAGAATGAAACGTGAAGGTTCTCTCTATTTTTATCTATGTGGTGTATGTCATGCGCTACTGAGCTGAGAGTGAGTCTCCTCGGCATTGACTCAGATTTTGTACTGTAAAACACCAAAATTGAGCAAAACTTGGGACCAAATTAATTTTTCCTACTCTCTCTTATTGTGTTATATCATTACTTTGAATAATCTATCATAAACATGCCAGCTTGTGTGCTAAATTCAATTGATAAGAACAAAATGACACAAGTGTAGGATCAAACTACACAAATGGTAAAGAATTGGAAGTTGGATGAAAATTTTCAAAACCCAAAATGAATTCACAAAGTTACGATGTCAGACACCATTACATCAAAGTTTTCGAACAGATTCTTATGCAGTGCCAAGGGTCCCATCCCATCAAGTTATTGAATTAACTGTCAAACAATGCTTTATTTAATTCTGTAATATACTGAACTGGACTACCTGTATTTATAAAATCAAAGCACAAAACAGAGCATATTCTAAAACAGACCAAACAGAGAAAAAACAGAGCAAAACAGAGAAAATGGTGGCTGAAACAGAGAAAATAGGCCGATCCGAGTCCAAGATAGCAACTGATAAGCTTCTGCACTTCAAGCCCAAGGAAGGTAGCATTTTCCCGGCAAAACGCAGACTTGTAAAGAAAATGATGTTCTATTGTATTGTTGATTCGATTCTCTCGTCCTGCTTCAATTCTGCGCAGCGCTTAACCTGAAAAACTATGGAAAGATGATTCCGAAGAAGAAGGGTGTGTTTCTGCTTGTGTAAATTGTTATCTCCATTGTTTATTTGATTTTGCTAAAGCTCTCATGTTGTTGCGTGTTAAAACTATGTAGATTTTTTATTTTGATGCAATGTGGACTATCTTTTCCCCATTCTTTTATTCAATTTTTCCCTTTTCTGTTTACATTTGATGATGACTAAGTTGGGATATTGTAGCAATTGTTAGGGGTAAACATTGCGAACCATGCTCATTTAGGTTTCATCTTATGAACTTGTGATTATACGGTTAACCATGATCCTAACACCTAATTAATTCAAGTGTAAAATAGAACTTGTGTAAATTTTTAATTAAGCTGCTATTTAAGATCAAAATTTCATGTATGTCTACACCATATTAGTAAGGAAGTACTAGTTCATAGATGATCGAGCCGATCTTGCTAGATGCCCTTTAGTGTCACACAAGAAAATTGAAGTACTTAAATGTATAAGACGTTAAGCTTATTAATAATACCGAGATGAGATATATATCAATTGCGATTCTCTATAGTAAAAGGAGTTTTGAAGGGTCATATATTACTTTTATTATGTGATGAATGAGTGAAAAGAAGGAAAAGATGATCATATGACCATCATATGTTTTGGGAGCAAATATAAGTGGATGAGTTTTGTAAGACGCTTTACTTATAATTAATAGGCAGGTAGGATTAGGAGGTTTGGTTTATTCTTTGGTCGTTTAAAAAGAAGAAAAGAGGTAGATAAGAGTTTTAGTATTTTAACTATTTTTAAGAGAGTTAAACTTGTTTGGTTGATCATAGATGCTATTAATATTTTATTTTAGAAGTACACAAGGATTTTCTTTCTCTAATCCATCTAAATACAATGTACTATTGAAGGGGAAGGTTGAATCCCACGAGGGATATTGACAGCTTTGCTTAATTAATCTATCTTTTGACACAATCCACAACTTCAGAGGGATTGATACATAATAGACATCATCTTTTAGGTCGCATTTAAGTTTGAACATCGTGATTTTTGGTAATTTGCACCCAAATGGAAGAACACATAGTGTAAAAATGGTTTCACCTTCCATGATGCACACATTCATTGTATATTTCACTTTACATCATATTTAAATACGGAGAAATAATATAACATGATAAATGGTCGACCAAAAAATAGAAGCATGAAAACTATAATATCTATAGACTCATGATGATTACACATTCAATATAATTTTTTTACAAGTAATAGTGTAGCAGTATTATACATTCGATCATCATCGTCAATAGAAGTTGCAATAAGTAAAAGTTGACTTAGTATATACAACATTGTTTAGAGCAAGTGTATCTAGCACAAATATGACGATTACCTACCCAGAATCTCCTCTCCTTTTCTTTCCTTTTTTATAACAACAACTAGTGGGCACATTATATTAATAAATATAATATTCCATCTCCCGTTTAATACCTTAAGTTATACCATGTCACATTTTAGTACTTTTGTTTGACACAGTACAATTTGTATACTTCTTGTTAACTTCTTGTCAAAAATTACTACTTCGTAAGTCGGAATTGACGACTCCGTCAATTTTAATCGAATTAAGACGAATTACAACGAATTGGTCTAAAACTCCGTCACTAAAGTTTTGACCGAATTTTTTATTTTTCTTTTAAAGTGTATTTTATCTTAGAATATTTTAAATAACATTATAAAATATTACAAATTCACCTTTAAGTGGCAATCTATGTCAATTAGAATGCCCCAAATAAATTTGAACTACAGTATAATTTTTAAGTTTAGTTTAATGGTGATAAACTTAACTCATTTCCTATTTCATTAACATTGATGTATTTTTCATTATAACACATTTACATATTTCTTTATTTATATTATTGCAACACTCTTAAGATCCCTTAAAATTCAAATGTATCACTTCTTTTAAATGTTTGTTTGTTTTATATATATTACTCGTACTATATACATCCATTAAATAAGTGATATACATTTACATTCAACTAGTCAATAATTTTAAATTCTACTACAGATTAACTTTAACTTAAACTTAAAACAAATAAGATGTTCGATTGATTTGAATTATGCAACAAAATTAAAGTACTATAATTAAAAATGAAATATTATTAAATATTCCCTTCAATTTGGGGGAGTTTGGTTTTGGACATTCTAATTGACATAGATGACCTTTTATCTTTTACAATATTATTTAAAACATTCTAAATTAAAATATACTTTAAATAATCGGTCAAAATTTTAGATCAATTCATTGTAATTCGCCTTAATTCGGTCAAAATTGACGAAATCGTCAATTCCGCCTAACGGAGTAGTAAAATTGGACGGAAAATTAAAGAAATGTATAAAAATTGTACTGTGTCAAACAAAGGTACCAAAACGTGAAATGATACAACTTAAAGTACCATTCATGAAATTTTTCCGTTCTCTTTGTTGAAGTACTACATAAATTAAAGAACATCAATCAACATGTTAAAAGAAAAAGAGGAGAAGAGGATGAAGAGAGTAGAGAGAGCAATGAAGAGAATAGATAGTATAATTGAGAGAATGGAGAGTTCGTTCACTTGTGTGTTGTGTATAAATGAGAATACAAATATGAGGTATTTATGCAAGAGTAAATGGAGTCCTAGGACCTAAGAGTATATGAAGAATCATTTATTACTTCACTAATCATTAACACTATTAAACTCATTAATTACTACTAACTATTACAATTAATATGCATTTATCCATAATACAACTTTTCTAGTTTTTCAATGAATCAAAATATTATGATACTAAAGTGGAATTTAATTTAGGAAGGTTTCTCTTTCCGAAGAATTTAATGGTCGCATAGTTGCTTATCCTTGTCAAACTTGATCAACATATTGAGGTGTGTTATCACAATCTTCCGAACTTAAATTAGGAGTTTTGTTAACTTTTCTAGAAGCAGCTTATCATCTTTAATTAAGTTGCCTTGATTTTCCATGTTTCGCTTTGGGGAGGGAAAATGGTCGTCCATGATAGTTGATTGATGTGATTATCAGGCTTATAGAAAATAAGTTTGCTGACCCTTAGTGGGCAAGGAAAGAAATGCTGGCCTCGTTATTTCACTGGTACATTCACCCTACTCATAAATATATGAATTCGTATGCCATTTTATGTGAATTTATACTTTTTGTGAATTGGAGTTGGAAGGCACCGGAGAATGGGGTTGGAAGTGCACCGGAGAAGGAGACCCAATATCTTCGAATCTGTCAAAGTCCAATACATTTTATAACCGTTAAATGTTTGTAGTACCTATGCATATGTTTATATGTTCCGTAGTATTATCATTAAATAGCGCCATGGTTCAACAAACAAAAACAGGAATGGTGACTTGAGCAGGAGGAGTCGCTGCCCCAACAGTGGTTGTGGAGACATTCCGGCCATTTAAAGTCAAGGAAGGGATGTCCGTAAACTGGTAAAGAAATGATTTTCGATAAACAATTTGATCTCATCTTTCTTCAAAACAAATAACAAAATTTAATTTCAACTTGTACTCAATTTATTGTCATATTATAGATTCGACATAAATTGATCTCCATAGGACCTTTTTTTTTTTTTATCCAACATGAAATTTTGCCATACCACCAGTAAAATCAAAGCCTGTACATGGTATCTAACAACCACGACGAGCTAGTTTATGAAAAATCTAAAGAAGAACAAATTAGTATAAACTTGAATCTCCATTAATGGACTAATTTACACCTGTAAATAAGTAGCGTCATATCATCAATAAGTTAATTTAGTTTGAAGTTGGGTCACGAGTGACATATATTGAGCTACGTCAAAGCCAATGGATCTTCTATAGATCTGATTATCTGAATCACTTTGTCAATCGATGGAATGGATCGAGTATGGATGATTGTAATTATTGCACAACCAGACGAATATAGTATAGTACGGCATGTATTAATTAAGGATTTAAGGATAAGCTTCAATAAGGATGCTCCCTCTCTTTGACTATTATCACTTCACGTATTCCATTCACATATCCCTTTCATGTACTTTTGTTGTTACGTTTTTCTTAAATATAAACCTAATAGATAAAGACTCCCTTTATAAAATACATAGGACATATTTATTAGACTATTTAACAAGCTATTTATAAACTAGGGATTGTGTGCCTTCAGACTTTAATTACTTAAATATAATTAGAGGGGATGATTATAACCATCTCTTTCTCTACCCTTTGCAATGCATTTGATACTACTAGTACTAGGAAAAGGCATGTAATCACAATTCACAACAAATAAAAGCTTTTCTTGTGACAAAGTTTAGTGATGAAGTTGTTATTTATCACTAGAGACTGATTATATAGCTATAATTTAGAAAATTGTCTCAGGAAAGCAAACATACAAATTACTAGTACCTTTTGTTACAGTTTTAAAATATTATCATTTACTAAAATTCGTGACCATAGCATCTATTAAGAAAGAAAAATCAACATTGTAAGAAGTGGAGAGAGATACTGGGGCAGATTTATAATTTATGTTATGAATTCGGCGGCATATTCAGAATTAAACTAAACAATTGGGCTTTTATGCAAATTACTTCCATCGTTTCTCTCTGAAAAAAACACGACACAATCAAGCAAGCTAAAAGCTTCCACCACTTCAAACTCGGCTCTCTTCTTTCATGGCGAATTCGACATACATACCTAATTTCCTACCGTTTTCTTCGATTCAAACCGAGAGATTCTAAATTCTGAGTCTCTCGGACTGTTTTCACCAATTTTATATCTTCATTGAAACACCAATTCAAAGCAATTACCCGTTGTTGTGTTTCCTAGATCAAAGCCCTAACTAAGAGCACCGTTGCGGCAGCGGAAGTGGTGGTAACGATGGATTGCGGTGGCGGAAGAGGTAGTGTCATTCACGTGATTTCCCGGGAGAATTGCAATTTTGGTCCTACAACTGAAAATCCATTTCGAAACCGGTCCAATTTTTTTTTCCGTTTCGATTTTGGTCCTGAGGACCGTATAAAATACCGTATGTGCGTATTGGAGCTAAGTTGGTGTGAGAAGGCTGAGTTGGCGTGAATTGGAGCTGATGTGGCGTGACATGACACACATACATGGAAAAAAATGGACCAAAATCGAACATACGATCACTTGGAGGACCAATTTTGCAACTACTCTATCTCATTCATTGAGCTTCACTTGGAGTAGACGGTCACTTGGAGATTGCTTCACCGCCGCGGCGCCGCCAAGCTCTTCATCTCGTTTTCCGCCGTCGATCTCCACCGTGTCTCTCTGCTCATCGACGACGATCAACCCAACCTTGTCCCGTGGTGGTTGAAGGTGGAGGGTGGTGGAGGGTGGATCTGGGAGGAAGAAGAAGGGCTTTGTGGTGGTGGGCGGTGGCGGGTGGACAGGTCGATGGTGGCGACGAAGGTTGGTGGTGGAGACCGACAATGGTGGATTCGATGGTTAATGGTGTCGATCGAGCAACTGAGGTGTGGCAGAATTGACCGCCGCCCACCACCGATTTCGCCACCACCCACCACCAATCCACCCTTCCTCCGTCCGATCTACCACCATCAAGATCCATCAGTATCCTTCCAATTCAAATCGATTTCAGTCTTCAAGTTCTTCACAGCTTCTCTTCTTCATCTCCTTATTTCTCTCTATTTCTGGTGGTGAGGCGGAGGACTTGGTGGTGGACGTTTGGTGGTGGTGAGGTGGACGACTGTGGTGGTGGTGGTGGTGAGACAGAGGACTGTGGTGGTGGGGGCAAATTCAGAGGCAAGTGGTGGTGGTGGACGTTTGGTGGTGGTGAGGTGGACGACTATGGTGGTGGTGGCAGATTCGGAGGCAAGTGGTGGTGGTGGACGTTTGGTGGGAAGAGGAAGAAGAAGGACCAAAATCACAAAACGTCCATGTCACGAATCCAGTCAGCACAGGACCAAAAACGAAATCCAAATTCGCCAAAAATCGGCCGCTTTGGTCATTTTAGTCCCTAAATCGAAATGCGAAAAAAAAAGGACCGTATTCGAAATGGATTTTCAGTTATAGGACCAAAATGCAATTCTCCCCGATTTCCCCTAATTTTTATGTATTGATCGTGTTGATGTCTCGTATAGTGTAACTCGATTAGTCTATCTGTACGATTTTAGGGCCTTTCCATGTGATATTGTCTATGAGTTCCCATATAGGATCTTCCTTACTTCATGTAGCTGGAGTGTGCCTCTTGCATTCACTTCTATTTAACTGTTTATAGTGTTTACTGAGTAATTTTTTTACTGAATCATGTAAGGGTTTTCCTATCTGAGCAGGTCGACAAGTTAGAGAGATTATGCCTTACTACTTGTGCTATTTTTTGTGTTAAGATAATAACTGAAACTTTCCCTTAATTTCCTATTGAAAAAGAAAATGAGTCGATATGTAGTAATGATTCAATGACATATCTTCATAATTTGGAAATATAAAATTGATGTGTGTGTTGTGGTAGATATAATAACTGATGATATGTTGGTTCTGTTTGTAGTTTGCTGGTCACTCCAAGTTATAGGATTAGAGTACTTTTATGTAAGAAAGAAGATGGAGTAATCATTCTATTCTTCGAGAACCCCTCTTCTACACCTAGACGAGACTTGAGGAGAGTAGCCATGGATAAAGGGTACTTGACTAGAAACTCAGGCGGAGCTGAAAAGGCCACATGCACCGAAACCACTCCACAGGCTGGAAAAGCCATAGGAGAAACCAGACAACAACTAGACTAAAATAGACATGAAGACAAATCAACGGTGGGAGGGAAAAAACGAGAAGCTGTAAAAACAACAAAACAAGGGAAAGAGGAGAAGGAGAACAAGAGAGATGAAAGAGATGACCAAACAGAAAAGAACGGAGTTAGAAGCTAGAAGAGGTGACAGCAGAAGGAGGAAAATTAGGGCTGAGGAAGAAAGGGAAAACGGAGCATTTTGTTATACACATATTTGACACACTATTACTGAGTCTAGTGCCTCCTCTACTACCAATCTTTTGCCACCGTCCAAGCCTCTTTTGCATATTTGAGGCAGCAAGTTCATTTGGTTCAAAACGGTCTAACCGATCCGGTCCCGATTGAATCTTTTTTACGGGGTCATTTCCGACTTAATTCTCTGGCCCAACTTTTAAAGCATAGCTTCCAAACCTCTCTTGCATATTTGAGGCAGTAAGTTCATTTGGTTACAATCTCTTTTAAAATTCAATAAGTAATTAGAAGTATAATTAACTCGACCAAAACAACCATACATCTAAATTAACAAAAGTGAAATATTGAATTCGAAGCTGACAATCAGGAATGAGATCATGCCATCCACTATAATAATGTGGACCACATTGAAATAATTTTGGGGAAAAATTCAATGATGGGTCATCACCTTGTAGTCATGCACATAAAGGATGTGCCAATGTGGCATACTGTTAAACTTCACGGAATTAATCGACAATGAGACATCGATCAGATTATTATGTTAGAAATATTGCTACCGCGCAAATATATATATGGTTTTCTTTAATACCTTCCAGATCATTTTTCTAGCTATTTTACGTACTTATATGCGGAGTCAAAGTTCCAGAACCCCTCCATATATAAGTAAGCACTACTAGCGGATCCATCATCCATGTCAGGACAAGGTTACTAATTACCATCGATCCAAATCATGTTCAGGCTACTGGTCGCAGGTGAACCCAATTAAGTTGGGTCTCTGAGAGGTCACTTGATCCGGTTAAACTTCAGTATCACAAGTTATAAAATTAAACTTCAGTATCAAAACATTAATTCATATTAATTGGTTAATGAAATAGTATTAGCAAAAGTTTGACGTACGTGAGTATGTAATTAAGTAGGAAAGTTCACCTATATGCCCTTTTGTGGTGTGGTGCAAGATCAAACCCATTGACCATTGTGTGAAATTCTCTTCGGCTATTGTCTTACTCTGTATTCTTCTAGCTACTCATAATTATAAAGTAATAAACTACATATAACTGTACAATTATTGTGCCATTTACTGAATTGAGAATTTTAGCCTTGCTGCCACCAACCAATCTAGTCCATCTTGACTTTGCGTCGAGATATACTACACGAGAGAAATAATCAAGATTACTTCGTAATGTGTTATGATTGGTTTGGAAAGTCTAAAGGTGGTTATTTATTGTTCTTGTCTTGGAGGGTCTTCATGTGGTTGATCACTCTTGATGTCCGGAATGTTAATTAATGGTTCCCGTTGATTTTGTACTCCCTTGATGATCTTGGTTTTCAGCCCTAACCTGGGTGTTGGAAGATGTTCCATTGATGGCGGTTGTATTTGGGCCTCTCTTTATAATAATTTGTTGGTTTTAATTTAGTTAGTGTATGGGTAGTAGGGAAGAGGTGTTGGAAGTTTTTGATGTAATGTTGGTTTTGTTCCGGAGTATCTCTTATGCTCTTCTAAACTTTTATCGTATCTTAATATATTTTATCATTTAAAAAAAAATCTAATTGACCTGGTCGATACATGTAAATACTATACTTAATTATTTGTCCCTTAAAAATGAAATTATTGTCTTTTATCTCATAAACCTTTACATATATTGTATTCGGTATTCTACCATACTACATTAATATCACATGCTATAAACATGATTGGTTAAGTAAGAATACCACTTGTATCACATATGCATATGTAAAATATTTCTTTCAAATTATAGTCGTATACTTTAATTTTCAGAGCTACAGGTTCCACCGGATCTCTGGAGTAACATTTCCACTCCCTAGCCTTTTTTGCTTAAGAAGATGCGAAAGTGCATTTCTCTCTATAACATAGGAAGCGTGCATTTCGAGGTGTGAAACTGAAACTAAATCCTCCACTTTTCGTTTTGTTTCTAATTAATGTATCAACTTTTCATACTATATAATGTTAATACTATATAATGTTATAGAATATACATATTCCTAATGGACCCTTGAATACATTTGTCCACTTTATCTTGTTTATTTTTAATAAAATATATAAATCAAAAAATGTAAATACTACATAATATATTAATGTTTGTAGATAAACATTTTAGTAAGTAGAGATGGATATATGGCATCCGTTCACATGATGTTGTATCATATAGGTAATAGGCTCTATAAATTAAGTCCCCACCAGCATCTTCTAATACAACACCCCACTCATATTTCAATTTTCCATCTTCCTTAATTGTTAAAGGCAAAAAGATGAGCAGCGAGGGTGAGGGTAGTGGATGCTACGCATATGATGGCCAGAGAGACTCTCCCACCCCCCGCAAGAATGATGCACCACCACGACGTGCACCGAATCCGACGGATCCGCCTATTCTGCCGCCGAAAAGAGGCCGCGTGATGAAAAAAATCATGGAGGATTTGCGCGGATCTCGTCAGGCGACATCCGGTTGATCGATAACTTACATGTTACCTGGTTATCATCAGTTCATGATCGATGGATCATTATCATCATCTCAATCCTATGCGATTCATGTGTAAGATAACCTCTTTAGCAAAAGAAGATATTAAGAGGTAAAAATGTGTTTGTGATTTCTATTCTACACCTTCTTTCGCTAATAATATATACGTATCCATTCCCGCTTAGGCTTGTATGATATCCATCATCATTATGATCATAATATTAATTAATATTACAGTGTTTAGTTTCTAATTAATGCTCTCTTGATGTACTACTTGTGTGTCTGTTAATCAGTGCTACTATTAATACGGTTCTCCTGACCTAAGATATACTGAACATACTACTGGAGGGATCTGAACTAAATTAATTTTCAGTTATAGAAAACACAATTGATTTTCAGTTACAGAAAACACAGTCTAATTCTACAACTGATCAGTCAACTTAATCATTTAATTTATTCATTTGTCCTTGCAATACTTCTATTATTCTTTATTCATTTTTGTTTGTAATGTTCTTTATTGGATTGTGAACTATTATGAGTTTCCAGTAATTAATTTGGAAAGTTAGAGTTTATGGAAAAGGGGATTTCAGTTAATTGGAGTTTTTTGAAAATGCAAGTAGATAGTCGAAATTCAAACTCGATTAGATTTGAGCAATTGAGTTTTCGCAAATCAAGTAGCTAGAAACCCAAATATAAAGGAATTGGGATGGAGTGCTGTGCTTACTTCTGAGAATATCGTCCAATGTTCATCTAACATATTTTGATTATTGAAAGTAATAAGTTGTTCTGGGGGTAGTAGGTTGGGTTGTATACAAAAAGTACAAAATTCAAATTTCGACAATACTGAAGTTATAATGTGGTTGAGACATAGAGTTATAAAATGGTTATAGTTAAAACAAAACAAGACTTATAAAGTGGTATTGGCTAATTGATACATTATAATATAATTAACTTATTAAAAGAATATATTTTAACTATTGGTTGATCAAGATTTAGTTTAGGCAAGATGTAATTCGAAAACGAAAAATCTTCATTTGATAATTTTAGAGGGCAAATTTGTTTCTTTTCAAGTTATGTTATTAAATAGCTAATGCAACGGCCAAAAGTCAAAGAATTCAAGATTTTGTCATGGATATACATATGACCACATATGATGTAGTATTCAATTCACATACAGTCTAGGAGAGGTTATTTTTTAAATTTTAACCGATTCATTTTTTAAAAAAATGAAAATTAACCGATTCATTTTTAAAATAAAAAATAATCGATTCACTACTGTAGTTGTTCATTCTTTTAACTATAGTTGATGTATTTTTCTAAAACTCTTGTGAATGGGTTAATATTTAAGTTGTAAGTATGATAAGATACTCTTTAAATAATTTATTCATAAATAAAATTGATTAAAACAACTATTTTGAAATTAAATATTGATATTTTCTATATAAACAATAAAAATATTTTACTAGTAATTTATGTGTCAAAGGTATGTAAATATCCCCTTCAGTTTGTGAAGATACAAAATACAAAAGGGAAGTAATAATTCATGTGGTATCGTGTCAAACTTGGCTACTAATAAGTTGTAACGTGACATTGCATGGTTTGCGTCATAAATAAATTAAATTGTGACGACATAATTCTACACCAATGCAACATTTTGTATTAGTCCATTAATTCATAGTATAATTTTGAGGATAGAATATTAAAGTAATAAACGCACACAAGTATTGGTAATTCCAAACATATATATTATATAATAATGGCTGTGTAACAGCTACTTTGATGTAGCATGTGGCCCCACAATTAAGTAATTAATTAATGAGTAGTTTCGATTTTTGAGTGATTATTGAAAAACGGTTGAATATGAGAATTCATCTTTAATAAGTTATGCCAATAACCGTGAATACTTTTTTTATTTATTATTTTTATTTTTTAACATTTAATAATCATATTATAAAAGTGTAAAATTGTAATAAATTATATTAATTTTCTCTTTTTAATTTTGTGTATATAATTTTTAAAATTTAGAGTGGTTGAAATATAATTGAAAATGACCTTTATGTATAGATAATGAAAAATATGAATTATCAATATAAATTTTTTATTTATATTTTATACAATTATTAATTATATTATATAACGTAAATAAAAAAGAGTAAAAGGAGTGGGCAAGCTGTTGCTGGCTCACTAAGATAATAAAATAAAATAGAACCAACCTAATAATGGTCATGGTGGTGCAATTGGAGGCACCACGGCGCATGGATGATGCCATGACCATTGTGATGAAACTAAACAATATGATCATAATATAAATAAAACTAAATTTATTAAAATGATTAAACCTTGTCGTTTAATAATATTAATCATATTTTAATTTCGTGCAAATTAATCTCTATCATGTCATTTTATTCTAAATGATTCAATTAGTTTAATATGATTCGTATGAGATTTTACTTTATTTTAAATAAAAAAAATTTATAGTTCAATGAAAGTTGAATTATTACTCATTGGGTAAAGTTGAGTATATTAAAGAGTAACAATATGACTGGGTGATGAGCAGTTGGTAACATAAACATTGTGGTACAGAATCACATGTGGTTGCAGAAACTATAAGCATATATGGTTGTTTTTACTTATTTATGTACTACTACTGAGAACAAAATCAATGTCGTGATTCGTTAATTAAAAGACAATCAAACATATATCCAAATAGATGTAGAATGATTGTTCCATTCTCTTCCAATTTTGTATGCACTATCAGTGCTTACCAGCTAATTTATCCATTAAGCAATATGAATGAAGCAAAGATAAATACAAACTTGCCCCATATGCAACCAAGAATAATCACACACTCATAATCGGAAAGAAACTGCTAAATAAGCAAGGTAAAGTGTTTGGTACAAATTAAAGGTGGAAATAGATGTCCAAATTAGTTTGATAAATCCAGACCGGTCCGCCATTAATTTTGCAAAAATCGTTCAACATCACCACCCTTCCTGGACTATTGTTCTTGTCATGTTATACAAAGTAGGAAGACATATGACAATCAGTGAACTGTGACAAGTACTAATCTAAAGTAGGACCTATTGGAATTTTTTATTAATATGTATCTAATGTCTTTAATACGAAGATATTCACAACGAAGTTGTGATAAATTCCGAATATATATATATATACTAGAACTATGGAACACGCTATGCGTGTGAAGCGTATTATAGTCTTGTTCAATGATTTTCTAAGTTATATTTAATCCGTCTCAATATAATTTTTAAAATATCCATGTAAATTTATGATTAAATGTCGAAATTATTAATATTATAAGTTAAAACAATGTATTCCAAAATGTGTTGTTCTCAATAATATCGTAATGAATTTTTTTATGTTTAAAATATATTGACTAATCGTATCATTGATTTTGTAAGATTTCTTGTGTATATAATATTTCTTGACTATGCGTGGTGATTGGGTCTATTGTTACGCGGCTTGATCAATACGATGATCGTTGATGTCTCTTCTTCAATATCCTAGCATCCAAATCTAGATCCACCGCCTAGTTGCTGCAGAGGAAGAGATTTTATTACCAATTCAACAATACAAACAAGATCTTTCCACAAGCAAAAGAGGAATTTATCTCTCAATCAAGATCTTTCTGCGAGCTAAAGATAAATTTTTCTCTTTGTGCACGATTTCAATGACTATATTAGCTACTGAGATCTGTACTAAAATATAATTGGTCGTGAAAATGTAGTCCTCGGTTTATAAATGATTAAGTGTTTTCTTTGTATATGTATCTCTAAAGTGAAATTAGAATAACATTAATTGCATATTTTGTACGCACTTAGTGGTCAAATCGTTATATTAAATATAATATAGTCTTTGTATATTTATCTCTTTCTTTGTAAACTCAAATTGAGTTTATTCAATTCAAATTGAGTTTGAGCCAATTATCTTGTTTGGTTCTAAATTTCAATACTCAATTCCAATTTAGTTACTAAATTCAGACACACATTTCCATATTAACTATATCCTATAAAAACATATAAATATTACAATTTATCACCAAACACAAAACATAAAACTCAACTCCAATTTAAATACTATTCATCAGTTCAAAACTCAAATCAAATTGAGCAAAAAATTCAGAACCAAACACGCTGCATGATTTTGTCAATAAATGTATGTGATTTTACTAAAATAATGTTATATACTCAAAATAAATCCATTAATTAGAGTATACAGTATATCTCCTCAAGAATCAAGATGGAGTTGATCAGTTGATTATTAT
>JAYMSP010002370.1:0-24714 GCA_036897095.1 Plantago elongata
GGGGGGGGAGGGGGTTAAAAGAGTCACAAATTATGCAGCTTTAACCTGTGAGTGACCAGCCAAGCGACGATATTGACCGTATAGGTAACCCATCTCACGGGTACCAACACCCATCTCTTCAGATGGCAGGTCCTGGATTATTAGAAGCAAAGATCATTGATATTGCCCATGCTGCAATACTCACAATTTTGGATGGCAATCATTTAAATTTACCTTGTCAGGACCAAAATATCGGTACAACTCATTCATGAAGCTCTGACAAAATTTCATGATCTATACATAGGAGTAATGAAATGTCAGTCATCTTGAATTTCTACCCCTTTGAGCTATTACAGTGCAGACTAGTTAACACACCTCATTGTCACTTTTGCCTTTGGGATCAAAATCACTCCCTCCTGACGAACCTCCAAGTCTGTACGGAGATAATGCATTTTTTAATGTCTGCATACAAAATTAAACATTGTGAAATCCATAGCTTGAGAAAGAGTAGTAGTTTAAATATCCCACATTGTGAGCCTAGTAGGAGCATTATGCCAGACAAATGCACCCCCAACCGCAAAGAAAGCATGAAATGAATGACTGGACTTTTATGTGCGTGTGTGTGTGTGTGAACAATCCGAACAGATTACTTTTACCTGTTCAAAGCTTAGGAACTTGGCAATGCTTAAATTCATTGATGGATGAAAGCGTAGGCCTCCCCTGCAAGGACCAAGGCTCTGGTTAAAATGTACTCGAAATCCACGGTTCACATGTGTCTCGCCCCTATCATCAACCCATGGAACCCGAAAGATAATTGTGCGCTCAGGTTCTAGCAACCGCTCCATGGTGTTAACATAACTACAAAATCGGCAGTTATAAATAGGCATCATATTACCATTTCAAATATATATTATTAGCTATTACTCTTACAAAACGTTTTTTGGCTTACAAGTATTGAAAAGAAAGGAGGGGAATCTTAAAGTAGGCCACTTACTTGGAATTCTTTGAAATTACTCTTTCCAGTCCATGCACCACTTCTTGGATAGACTGTATGAACTCTGTTTCATTAGGATCCCTTCTCAATGCAGCTTCCACAATTGATCCAGCCGTTTTCGACATAAGAGCTGTGCTACAGGTTCCAGTAAAACACAAATGGTCAAGGCTAATAGCTATTCAATAAATTGAAATGATAGGACCAAAATTATATAGTAGTTGAAAAGGCTACAGCTTAATTGGATTCAAACAGTTTAATATACAGTTGTAAAACAAGGATTAACTATGGTAAAAGAGTTTGATGGAACAAAAATGCATAAGAAGATGAACAATTATGGATTATGTACCATATCTCAAGCATTTTCAGATGGTCAGAACTTCCCCAATTAAGACACTGCATGTGAGGATAATAAATGCAAATCTTAAGATATTCTAACGTGTGCTTTTTCTTTCAATAATTAGGCAGTGTGTTGGATCTGTTTTCCCCGATTTAGCACTTAATTATCATCTCTTTTATTTACAAAACATGAAATTGTAACTCTTTCTTGTCAGGAAGATTACAACTCCCGTTCTTCTTTCATTTTAAACAGATACAATAGTAGTTACATAGTACTTCCCAGATTATAAAAATATATATTTGTAATACTTTGACTAAGTTATTATCAAAAGAGCATACAAACATGGAAAATTGAAGAATTTAATAAATTACAATATTAAGAAAGAAAAATCCCCTAGCATGAAAGAGAGCAAGTAGAAAGATTAATTGTACATATCACACATTCCAAACCAAGTGAAGTGAAGAAAACAAACAATTAAAATTTTCGTAATTGTACACTTTGAGAAAAAAAAGACTTGGCAAACTGACCTTTCACAAAAATTGGCTTATCAGTGACTATCTTCTCTTTTGAGGCTTGCTGCAGACGCAGGGCCTCTTTGTGAAGCAAGCTATTATTATGCTCCTCCAGAGCACTCATCTGCATATTCCTACTACCTTCATTTCCATAAGGATTTCTCCTATGTTTCCTGCCATACTCTCTACAAACAGAACAGAAGATCCTAGCCGTCCCATCCTTCATATCTACATACGCCCACTTATATGTATCAGCCCACTCCTCTCTCCATCTTTTGACAACCTTCTTCTTCCTTTTCCCTGTTTGTGACTTCGATGAATCAGGATCATCACTAGGAAGTTGAGAACCCATAATGTGCTTGTTCTCAGAATGCTCCTTCACAGAAGACTCATGCGGCTGAAGAGCAAGCAGAGAGCTATGGGCAAAAGATTCATCATCACCGGGGCCCATCTCCAAATCAATTTCTTCATTAAGTTCCCTGACAAGATGATGCCTCTGGGCCTGCTGGATCAAGTTCATGTCATCCATGGTAGAATTCATCCCAACCCCACCAACCGGGAGAAACATTAAGCATGACAATTAAGCCGTTGGCTTAAAACACTTTACTGCCTGAGAAACAAAAATAAGTACAAGTCTCATTGATAGGATAAGATAAGATCTACCTAAACATTCAAACAACATGAACGTAGAATTCAAAACAAGATCCTACCACTTTCACCAATCAACTATATAAGATAGCCAGTAACCATTGTGATACAAAATACCATGTCCAAACACTCTTACAGAGATCCCAAAAAAAGATGTGTGCCTTTGTTTCACTGTATTATTTATTTTCTTGCATCTTAAGCCCAAGGTTCCTGATCCGGAATAAACTTGAGAGCGAGTTTAGATCGCTGTCACAAATTCCACTTTTCCGAATTCAAGTATTAAATTGCATCACAGGGAAATCACCTGCTTTTATTAATTCAATAAACATAAGCAATATGCTAAAATTCCGTGTATTACTCAGCAACTTTGCAATACGCAAGAGCTTCCCTTAATAGTTCACAACAGATATAAAACCATACTATAAAGAGAAACTGATAAATGAAGCTTTGGACAAGTTAGCTACGTGTGAAAAATTCAAGTGAAGCCACTAACAGCGAAGCTGATGACCACTCAGTACAGCATTCCATATTTGTGAAGATCACTTATATAACATCAGGAAAAGTTTCCATCTATTGAAGCCCTGCCAGTTTGCCCTTTACAAACATCTAACACTCTATAGTTCCATTACATAGTGAGAATTCGTGAGTTTGTGAAAGTAACGCTATCTTTTAAAGAATGAGAACAAGATATCCCAATTAGCTTCTCCGTAAGTCCTAAATTGTCGGAGCAACCGGGCAAGCAAAAGTACCATTCAAATTGCAAGATCTATTAACTTCCACATAAAGCACACCCTACCAGGCATCCAAAGTTGAGAACCTTTATCTTCCTTATCGACTTATCGTATTGAAATGAATAAATTAGTAACTGCAAAACCCTATAAAGAAATTGAATCATTTCCTTCCCGCAAGCTTCTCGTTCTTTCAAACACAATGTGAAAATTCTCAAAAAGATTCAATCTTTCATTATCTGGGACACAACAAATACTCCCTCCGTCCCGCTAGAAGTGAAACAAACCACCAAAGTGAAACAATTTTTCATTTATGAAAATAAACCCACAATACAACTCATTTTTACTTTTTTATTTCAAACTAATTCTTAACCATATACTACAAGTTTTCTTTAAAAATGTGCAAAATCAAATTGCTTCTTTATTAACGGGACGGAGGGAGTAAGAAACAACAAAAGGAAATCAACAAATCATATTTCTTGAGTACTTTACCATCAACCATATTTTCAAGTAAAACTGAAATAATACTGTTAATTAAGTATGAAATCATGATCTCATTCTCACCTGAGTCGCCAATCAATCACCAGCTACCTTATTAAGCTTTACAAACACCTAAAATTAGGAAATGATAAGAATTTCTTGGCGAAATTGGTCCGATTCCAGCAAATTAACAAGTAAATTAAAAGTGGTGTAATTTGTAAATGAAGAAATAAATAATTGAGTGTGTAATCAGTGAGATTGTAGAGAAGAGAGAATAGGTTGATTTACCTGGAAAGAAGAGAGCCGAAGAAGGATTCAGGCCGGAAAAGAACACCCAGGTGAAAATGAAACATCTATTGTGTCTATAGCGTATAATTGGATAATAAATTACATAATAGTGTTAAAGGTTTGGACTAAAGTATTTAATGTATATGTAAATCAAAACATAAAAGAATTGTAAATTTTTGGTAAACTACATTTTATCATGTCACATAGTATGGATTAATTAAACTCCAGTAAGATTAGAAAATTTAACTTGAAGATTTATTTCATTTATTTATATTATGCCAGAATATATGTGTACGAATTTACTTTTTCAACCACATATTTTCTTCCTCATGTTCATCTTAGAGCTAGTGATTTCATATAATTAATTGAGCTTGCTAGATGCTCATATTCTATCCGAGAAGTTAGGATTCCGATATTTTCTGATCCATACAAACTCTATTATCTTAGTAGATTTTAGAAATTTCCATTGTCCGTGTTTTAGATTTGCTTTAATTTAACTTAGTTTGTTCAAAATTTAAATACTGATTGTAGGGGTGTGTGTTGATTTTGTTATCATAGTTTTAAAAGTCTTTCATATGATTTTAATAGTTGGTATTATAATTTTAATTATTCTTTTAGCTTGTATTATATTCTTGCATGTTATTATTTTAGCACCATGTTATAGTGACATATCATTCTAGTTCTAAGCGGCAACACTAGTATTTTAGATTCTAATGAAACGTTCATGATTTGGTTATCGCAAATGTTTTGTTATAGTTTTAAAAGGTAGTGTTATAGTATTCGAACACAGTGTTATGTTTTTTCACAAATGTTTTATTATGCTTTTAGAAGTCGGTGTTATAGTTTTAAGTATCATTGTTATAGTTTTGCCTTGTATTTAATATTTAAGTATGTTATAGTTTTAATTATCGTTGTTATAGCTTTCAAACCTGTAATTATTGTTTTAAGCAGCAACATTGTTTTTAGCATCTGGTGAAATATTTATAGTTTGAATTTTTCAAAATGTTTAATATTATATGGTTTTAATTATTAATATTATCGTTTTTAGCCTGTGTCACATGTTCGTGCTTTGTTATAGTATAAATCATCATTATTATGGTATTAGCTTATGTTGAATGTTTTTCGATTGTTATTGATTTAATGCAAATGTTATAGTTCAACTTTCATTATTATAATTTTAAAAAGTATTTTTATAGTTTTAAGATGAACTATTATGGATTAAGCATAGCTTTAAAAGTTATCTTAATTTGTAGTTTTAAGATGCATTGTTATTGTTGTAAGTATGAATATTACTATATTTATCTTATGATGAGTAGCTGCATATTATCGTTTTTAGCACATATTGTTATAAATATAAGACCTATTGTTATAATTTTAAGCATCAACGTTAGTGTTTTCGCTTATGTGAAATATTTATGATTTGATTCTCTAAATGTTTTGTTATAGTTTTAAGTGGTACGATTATGATTTTATGTATTAATGTTAATGTTTTTAGCTTGTGTTGAATATTTATGATTGTTATAGTTTTAAAATGCACTGTTATGATTATACACATCAATGTAACTGTTCTTAGCATGTGTTGCATGTTTCTTTGATTTTAACCACCAATGTTATAGTTCCACTGAGGGTTATTATGTTTTTAATCCAATTAATGAATGTTTTATGCATATATGATATGACATGTCTCTCAGAGTTGCCACTACAGAATTAAAGAAACAAGCACATGCAACAAAAGATAGAAAGTTGAAGTTCACCAAGTTTGATCGGAAAAAAAAGCTTATTTTAACAACTCAATTGCATTTGCACCAACAAAACGAATTAACATTTATTGTAATTTTCTTCTACGAGAACATATGTTTTAATATCTTTGATTGACTAAATGTTGAAGTAGCTTATTTTAATATTGTTTATTATTGTGTTAATTGTTTTTCTGAAACTTTTAAACTTGTTTAATGATATTAAATTATCACTTAAAATTATAACAAGTCGTCATAAAAATATCATGTAAATCCTTAAAATCATCACACCATCTGTTTAATGATTAACAAAAGTGGTTAAAATTATAATTAAAATATACATTGCCGACACATTAAAACCATCATATCATATTTTTAAAAGTTAACAAAAATACGTTAAAATTGCAATTGAAACTTTCAAAACTAATAACTTAAAGTTATAACGTAATCTATTAAAAGCATAATGAAAAAATGTGTATCGACGGTTTTCTAAGAAACTCGACCGGTCAGACCGTTGAAATCTATAAATCACAACAAACCTTGATTTTTCTATCTTTTAGGAAAATCTTACCTTTTTCAAGCCTTTGATTAAAGTAAAATTTGAGATTGTTTTATGAATAAGTGATCTCGTAGTTCTTGGTTTTTGGAGACACGTTGGCAATGTTTACAATGATGTGGGATGGCTAAAATGACAAATATATAAAGCTCATAATATTGAAAGATTTAATATTTCAGCATATCTAAGTTGGACTTTTCTATGATCAGGCAGTCTTTCATCCTCAACAAGCAGCAAATGAAACAAATTAACATATTTATTTCGTTAAATTTTAAAATATTTTAAAAGTTAAATTTGAATTTTTTAATTGATATTTGTATATTTCTAATTTAAATATTTATAAGCCGGAAGAGCGATGGGATGTTGCCAAGGCGATCGTCTGTCGCCTTATAAATATTTTAATTAAAAAGATGCAAATATCAATAAAAAATTAATAAAATAAAATAATAGTATTACCACAAGAAATAAAATAAAATAATATTTCTTATGAATTTTAAAAATAAAATAATATTTTTATAATATACCTATTTTTTATTTTAATATTTTATAATTTAACAAAATAAATATCTCAATTTTTTTATTTCTATATGTTGTTTTCAGGCACGCCCGCCTAATTGTAGAAAATTCCATCTACATTTTCTAAGTTAAGTTTCATGTTGAAAAATGGTGTAAAGTATTAATAGGGCACGTTGACAATCATCCAAACTCGCTCCAAGAAATAACATGAAAACTTAACAAAACTCAACTCAGAATCAAAACCAGATAGCTGGAATATCTATGGAATATCTAAGATGAAAAAAGTGGTAATTTTTAATTCATTTGACAAAATTGAGTTCTTTTGACATTAAACAAAGTGTACGGTGTAACAGTATTTACATTCAATATTTTAGTATTTTACAATGTGAAAAGTTAAAATCACACTCGACAAAAACACAAGAATGAAAAGTTAAAATCACACTCTTGTTTCGATTTGATAAAGGAAACCATTTTCCAGTACGTGCCCCAAGCAGCCTAAAAGCAAAACGAAATAGAGGCCTCCTTTTGTACATAAACATGTCAAGGCATAACCCAACTTATGATGCAGAAACGCAAATACAAGGCCTACAGCATATCAATAATCCATGATTCGCACTTGGCACTACCTTTAAAATCCGGTATGCATTGCAGCCACATATAACCGAACAGTGTTTATCAATTTATGGGTAAGCTAGTTGAAAGGAGATCCCAAATGGAGCTCTTACAAGCATCGAAACAATGTACAGATCACATGAGACAGAAAGACGGGGAAATGTGTGTGAGCCTATGTCTCTGTCTATTTCAAAAATTAACAGAACTAAAACATTATTTAATAAAAGTATCCAACCACTTGGCCCCCCATACGTTGTCGCATTGCCTCCTCATGATCAAGAAGTCCATTTTGTGTTGTCACTACAACGTAGCCCCACTGCATGTTACAAAGAATTAACAGTCAGAAAATTTTCTTTCTAGTGTTATGAAGGCAGAACGCAAAACCCAGCGTGCACAATACTTAATAAACTTCACTAAACAACTAATAGTTGTGGTAATAATGTCTCAAAAATCGAATTAAACCCACATTGTATTAAGGAACATGGTAATTTCAAAAGGTTTAAAACAAATTTGAACATTGGATTTAGCTGCAAAAAGAAAGATAATGACACATTATCATGAAATTATCTTGGTGTCATCATGCAAGGCATTAGAAATTTAGGATAGAGTAAATATTTATTTAGGACTAGAGTCATATATCTGCATTTGTTGTTGCTTTTCATATTATATATTTATAACTTAACATAGCATTATCAAACCACATGAACCACCACTGGTCTTTAAAAATAAAAGAGATACTCATAATGATTAAAAAGGTTACGGATTTTCCACAAGTGCAAAACTCAAAGTAGAAAACATGAATGTAATAAAGGAAGAAAACTAGAACAACAACGTAGAGAATACATGGAAGAACAGATAGTCTACTTCAAATGAGGGCAAATAAAATATTTAAATGATCTTCCTCCTCTTTTGCTGTCTAACTTTGTTTAGATTGAAAACAGGCGGACGATCCTGATCACAAGATGACGTTATACGCTCACACCTTGATTGTAAAACTTTAAACTTCAGTGGCGAATAAAATTCAGTTAATCACCATGCGAAGTTAATAAAGAAATACACATGAGAATCTCAATTTCTCCGAAGTCAAATAAATGATAATTACTTGATATTCAGGAGAAGCATATGTTTAAAGATCACTAAATATAATATAATTTGTTAACGCAACAGCCGAAGTGCAAAGACATCAAACCTGACGTGTTGGCAGCATACGGGCTTTGAATTTTTTAAGTTCATCGACTTTAATGTCTTGTCTGTAAGTAAGAGCCCGGCAGTCTTTGATCCTACCCTGTAGCTGCACAGTTATCTTCGGAACCCGCGCTTCCTCAACTTGAAAATCCTTAATATACCCTGTCATTTAACCATCAGTTATACCTATCAACGTGTTGATTTCTTTTACAAGGTAGCAATGAAAATTCAAAACAGAAAATAGAACATGTATAACAAATAGTAGTAATTCCTAACAAATCCATTTCTTAACAAGAGCATAACAACTAACAGGCATTACATAGTGAGTCTACCAATAAATTGTATTATCAATTCTCAAATGAAAGAAGGATTAAAAAAGTCATGCTACCCAGCACATCATGAATTATTACTTATAGAACATCGAATGATCTACTAATAAAGAAAATATTAGCAGACATGTTTACCTCGGTATTTCATGATTTGCAAAAAGGATGCCATGACACCAGATATGGGTTTAAGCTCAGCGGAATTAAAGCCTCTCCTATCTGCATTGACCATTTTCGACAGGGCCTCATTCAGTATCCTTCTTCCCATTTTGAATTAGTTTCTTTCCTTTCACAGTAGTGTTAGCTACTAAAAAAAAGAATTAAAACCAGGAATTAGCCGTAACATCTCATACAATCCGAATCGTTGTGATATAAAAGCCAATAATACTAGTCAGCACCACAGCCCTTGTTCTACTTAGGTTCTTAGTTTAGTCAATCACCCATCGGCATGATCATTCAACACAAAACATCATAGTCAAGTAGCAAAGATCGGAGATTCCCATTTTCCTTCACTTCTGCTAGACCTGTCAATTGGTTTAGATTTTATCCATATCTAGACTAAGACTAAACTGGATCAATCTTTTTTTTTCAAATTTTAGGAAAGCACAGAAATGAATAAGTTAACAACACCTACATGAAAGGATCTAGTGAGTAATTAAATTGAATCATTTGTAGTTGCACAATCTTTATCTTATCCTCCTAGTAATAAGTTGAAAGTCCAGAGAAGAAGATACTGCATGATTTAGGCTTTATTCTCTTCGTATGAACAAGACTGAACTGAACTGAATTGTAGCATTAAAATGAACTAATGAACTGAACGAATCTGAAGTAAAACATGGTGGCAATTTGAACATGAAAGTAGAATACAGAGAAATCAGAAAGTATATACGCCCTATATCATCTATATACTATTGAATCAGTGCCATATCATAGGAGTCGAAAAAATGAACATCAGATCCAATTTGTTGTCGAGTCAAAATCAGAAACAGGTAGTGACATAACCTTACCTTAGACTGAAAAGTATCAACTATTTTCCGATTTAATCCGAAATCTACAGATTTCTCCTAAAAACAATCAAGTTTATCGAAAAAGTTACAACAAACTAAACAAATTGAGACTAAGTTCCAGTAATTAGTAGTGAATTAGGCTTCGGAAGAAGAACTGAAGAAAATACATTGTGAATTAACCATTTACCAACTGGAAGACACCTCGGCTGAGGATGGAGGCGGGACGGCGATGGCTGGCGGGTGGTGCCGGGAGGGAGTGCTAGGGTTTATGAGTGTGTGTGACTGCATTGTTATGACTAGGGACCGCACCTGACCTGTATAATTGGGAAAATTTCGTTTTCGGCCATTTCATTTATCAGAATTTTGAGAAAGTCACCCTGACATTGCAAACTAATTTCAATTAATAACTACTTATAAAAAATAATTCAATTTAAGGACGGGTCAAATTATATTAATAAGGATCAGACTATAGTGATACGAGTCAATATAAAAGTTAAAATTTTAGTTCAAACCCTCATCTCACACTCATTAGATGATTCTGCTTTCTATCTCTTATTTCTCTCTCTTCTTTCACCATTAACGATCAATTAGAGAAGTTTTTATAGTTGTGATCTTCGTCTCCCCATCTGAGCTTCTGAATAATCGAAGTTGAGCAGCTACAATCTCAAAATCTACAAAAAAAATCGATCAAAAAAGGTTTGGTTTATGTTCGAACAATTTTTTTCATGATTTATGGGAGTTTTTCAACTCAAAACTCGAGATCCAAGCTTCGAACCCAATGGAATCGATCTTAGAGGCTGATATATGCTTAACATTCAAGCTCCAACATCAGGAAGCTGGAAAAAAGTAGATCAAACAAGGTAGGTCTTCGATTTCATTGAATTTAGACGAATATGTTGTGTTTTGTGTTGATTATACCATATCATTGATGTACACCGATCGATCAATGTTATAATTTGACCGCAATGATGAACTCAGATCTAAAAAACAAGGTATACAACATTTTTATATTTTTTTCGTATATGTTCCATGTTCTCAATGATATTACCCATATACTCTGGAATATGTCCTATGTTTTCACGAAAAACCTGACTGTCATCTTGTGTTCTGTTTTTTTACAACATCAAATTGAGTTTTTTTTTTTTTTACTATATGTCATATGTTCTTACGTATATGTACTATCTTCTTACCAATGTACCACATGTTCTCATCAACATCCACTATGTTTGCTGAAATAGTTACTCAACTCGTGTGAAAATATTTTGCAGCGCAATCCACGTTCTCTACCATTTTGCCTATATTCTGTGTAATATTCACTATATTTGCTATGAAATAATTGTGCTATGTGCATATGCAGATCGTATTGCAGTATACTCCATATTTTCTGCAATTTGACCCATGATTGTTTTCATGATATTCCATGTTCTCTGCTATTTGATCCATGATTCCTACAGTTTGGCCCATGACTATAATGTTGTAGTTGCTCTGTCATTAGGAATTTATTTGAATGACATTCCATGTTCTCAACAATTTTATCCATGTTTTTAGTAGTTTGACCCATGATAATAATATAATAGTTGATTTGTAATTATGAGAAATTTGTGTGCATGACATTACATGTTCTCTGCTATTTGCTCCATGTTTTATGCAGTTTTACCCATGATTGTAATGTTGCAGTTGGGTTGCAAACATGAGACATTCGTTTGCATAAAATTTCATGTTCTCTACTATTTGAACCATAATATATGCAATTTGTTAGTAAGATAGTTATGTCCCTTGTATGTATAAAAAAATTGTGGTATTGCAAGTTGAAAATTTTACAATTTGTGATTGGTTGGTATTAATACATCGAGAGTAATTTGTTTATGAAGGTTACCGAATTCATCAACTTGAAGATCATGATGAAGAAGAAGAAGAAGAAGAAGAAGAAGAAGAAGAGGAGTAAAAGATCGAGATTTAACCAAAATCAAAGGAAGGAAGCCACGAAGAGTCAAGAGAAAATTTGAAAGGGAAGAAGTCATATCACTGATGAATTTGAAAACAAAGAACCAAATAAACACTTGATATAATCACTACTTATGTATTCAAAAACCTAGTCACTACTTTATTAATAGATAATTTTATTTTTGTATATATATTGAAATATGTGAATATTTCCATGTACACAAGCATCATACTAATGCTATCAACTATATACTTATGATCCCAACGAAATTTTAACCAATAATCGCAAGATAACACATAATGATATATCAACATAGTACCCTACACATTTTTTCAACTATAATACCCATGATCTCAAAAATGTTAAAAAATATTTTTAATATAATACAATGATATCAACAAATTAACCAATGATCTCAATGTACTAACCTATGTACTCAAATATCACACCTATGTTCTCAAGTATAATACCATGATCCCAAAAATGTTAAACAATGTTTTAATATAACACAATGATCTCAATATATTAACCCATGATCTCAACATATTAAATTGATCTTAATATATATTCAAACTTATACATTAAGCATATTATCAAGTATTCAGTTGCATTTACAGTCAAGTATTATGTTCAGTTATTACAACTACCGCCAAGGAAATAACTAAAAAATAATCTTCACAAAATAAAATATAACTTCACAAAGCAGTCATTTCCTTCATTCCCTTGGTACCTTGTACCTTCCCCCCTCATCTCTATCAATTTCACATCATCTCCTTCAATAATAAGATTCATTTGATTATCAACATGTGTCTTCTTTGATGTTTCGACCCCCGTCTTCTTTTTTGATGTTTCGACCCCCGTCTTCTTTGATGCTCCAGTCTCCTTCCTCTTTATCTTATTGTAAATCTTATTGTCATAGAACTAAATCATAAAATTCTTGTTCTCAAAAAACAACATGCCATGTTCCCAGAATTTGTTTCCATTTTCTCATGCATAAAGATCATATTCTCTCACAAACACAAAAAAAGGTAAATTATGAAACAAAAGTAAAGCATAGAACCCAGAAAAAAAACAAGCCACATCCCCAGATAAATTACCCATATTCTTATACAATAACATACATGTGCAAAGAAACAACCACATATAAATGTAATCAAGCAAACAACTTATGTTAATAACAAACTAAAAAAATCAAATTGAAAACAAATATCATCATCAACTCAAGAGATTTGAATTTTTTTTTCACTTTAAACATCTCCATGTGCTTCATCAGGTACCACAATCATTTGTATATTCCTCAGTGAACACATAAGAAAAGTTCTCATAAAATCATGATATCAAAGAAGTAACCCATGTTTTCAATGAAATATCTATGATCTCAAGCATTACATATTGTATCACAAGAAAAATATATTTGTTCCAACTATCTCTATCAGTGAACGCAAAAAGTTAATCTGAACAGAATAAACGAGAAAAAACCTTCTTCACAAGTCACTACCTTCTCTTTCGATCCCAACCACCATCTGTCGAACATTCCATGTCATTCTTACCAATCAATATATTACGAATGATTGTAAAACTCAGAGAAACAACCACAAAAATCCTCAAATTAGAACAAAAAACCCTAACAAGCAAAAAAGTGATGAAGAAGAACAAAATCACGAAGATAAACTCGAACAAAACACTCTAATTCAAGTTTCAAACAAAATTAAGGGTGAAAACATCAAGATTAAACAGTTGCAAGAAGAGTCAGGAAGAGAGAAAAAGAGAGAAAAAGAGAGAAGAAAAAACGAGAGAACAGTGGGGAAGGAGAGAAATGAAAAAAAAATATTGAAAAGAGTTATATACCAAGCATTGTAATCAGATCGGGTCGGACGGTAAGATCTGCAAAATTATGTCAAAATGCAATGTAAAGCGATTAATTGCAATATAATCCGTCTCTATATAATTTATCTAAAAATAGTATCTTACTGGTTTAAATATTCAAATATACAACGTTAAGAATTGCTCATTTATATTTACCGTAGTATGAATTAATTAATTATTGTTATAGTTTATAGGAAAGTGGGTAACAAAACTGCATCACTACAATAGAACCAAAAGAACATCAAAATTGATTACAAATACAATGGGTAAACATAATTCAGCAACGATGGCTACCTCAAATGTTTAGTAAAAGACACGAATCCTATCATGCTAAACATGTCCCAAGAACATCAGTTAAATTACATAATGACAAAGAAATGAAAAATGATCATTTACAGAGCTATATACACTACATCAACCAGTAACTGATCTCATATCATACAAAATTAATACATGTACACCAGGGACTTGTAAACCGACTCAGCATTCAAACCTCCAGTGATATGCTCAGTCAGCACAGTGTTAGGGCTTCACCGTTGTGGAGACTATGCGTCACCTGCACTTTTGTAAAATGGAGAATACAGGTGACCCACCCTTTGGGTGGTCATGCAGTGCGCCGCAGGCAGAGATTCATCGTGAAAATCTCAAGCATATAAGCATAAATTAACAGAAATGATGAACCCCCCTCATGGTTTTATAATGCCCCTGATGAATATGCAGGATAGTCAAACATCGATTATTAAGAACCTTCATCTGTTGTATGTGATGCAGCATAGTCTTTAATCATCTGCTTTAAATGCTGCACAAGGAAAAGGAGCGTAAAGATGACGGATGGTTTTATTTTTTTATAAATGCAGAATTTGTTAACACCATGCGACTAATCACCTTCAGTTCTTCATACAGCACAATAAAGATTTTCTTCTCCCGTTTGTGTTTCTACACAAATCAGGTGTTAGTTCAGAAGGAAACACTAAATTATAATCGATATCATTACTGCAAGGGCAAGTAGTATTGGAAGAAGGATTATGGTCATGATTTATTCATAGGCATAAGCATCATCAATAAGCTTACTGTCTCAATGAATAGATGTAATAGTTTCTACAAACAACAGACCAAGAAAAGATGAACAAACCTCCCCGCACTGCCTGAAGGATGACGTGATCTGCCCCAAGATTTCATGATATTTCTTTATATCCCTATCTTTATAGGTCTCAAGGCCCTTCCCAAGATTAGTGAACTCATCTCTAGCATATCAGCAGAATACACATAAGAAAAGTGAATCAGACTGACAATCCATTCACCATCACCATACATATATTATAATTAAAAAGATCGAACGGAAACTTTTGGTTGGATACAGGAAGGTAAAAGATTACCTGTATGACTCCAGTGTTTTGCTCAGTGAACGATATGACTCGTACTTCTCTATATATTCATTCACATATTCATCATATCTAAAACAAATATAAATTAAAAAATGAGGCGCATTAATTAAAATTTTCAAAAGGTATTTAACAAAACAAAGGTCGAGCAATTGAGCATCTTTATTAGATCATGGGAGGAGAAATGCAATTGTACTTACTGGGATGCATTCCTTATTGGACCTTTCAACTCAGGTTCCTCCTTCTCATATTTGGTGTATGAACAACTATTTTCGTCTGAAGAATAAGATTCTCTTCTCCTTTGACCACCTTCAATGCTCCCTATCAATGGATCATGTTTTTGCCTGTGAGCACTAACCTTACTGGCCTTCTGTTTCTTGCTTTCTTTTGTGTTAAGGGGCACCACTCCTTGAATAGGGATATGCTGTTCTGCTGCATTATTGGGTACTTTCCTGGAAGAATTCATGCGAGCTTCCTGGTCTTTTCCAGCTTCAGGGTATCTGCTTTTACTACTCATATCTAATAATTTATTGTGTTCCGAGGCAACCTCAGTATGAACCCCTAAGATGTGCTGCTGATGAGTCAGGGGTGGAGTAGCCCTATCATAAAGTCGTGAATGATCATCAATATGTTGGTCCAGAAACTTCCTTTTAGATGATCCATCTCGATTACCGGAAGCCACTGCTTCTGAATTTGGTGTGGATAATTTCCGTGGGTCAGCATTGACTTTATTAGAGGGTCTTCTTCTACTCAAATCAGAGTCTGTCTGTCTGTTCTGTGACTGTCTGAATGAACCTTTTCTCTCAAACTGCTTCTTCAGTACAGAGTTTTCATCATTGTTAGGTTCTCGAAACTCACCCAACTCCAAGTCTGAAGGTTCTCGCTGAAGGATCCCGCCCCGGCCATTCATTACTGGTGATTTATCAGAAGTAGTGTTATTTGTTTCCTTGGTAAAATATCCCGAGTAATGAGAATCAGCCACATTTGGTTTTCCATGCATTTCCAGTTTTCTGTGATGGGATTCTGACAATGTTGCATTTTTATCTCCAATGCCTTCTGCAGATAATCTGGTCATATTTTTCCCAATTGACAAACCATCTTCGTTGCTTTGAATGCTTCTATCAGAGTTTTTAACACCACGGCCAGAGCTGTCATGCTTGCCAGACTTCGTTCCTCTGGACGGAGCCTCAGGCCTTCCACTAGCTTCAACAGATCTTTGTACTGACTGATGAGGATCAAAGACAGGCTTAGCTGGAAATCCTTTGTTGAAACATGCTTCTGAGCTGTGATGATTATTATCGTCTGAAGGAAAGTTGGCTGCGATTTGATCAGTGACCCCTGTGCTAGGCTGGTGTAAAGCCTCATCAGGGGTCTCACCAAAAATCAAGCTTATAGTCTCTCTAGGGTTTGTGACCTTTAACCTTTTAATATTGTGAGGCATCTCATCAGAATCTTTATAATCGGAATGCCGCTTAGAATTGCGTTTTGATGATCTTTGATGATCTACAGACTGCCCAGGCATAAAACTTTCATGGGTCCCACTAACTGGTTCAACGCATGGATTCCTATCATGATCATGTGTTTCCTGATTTTCATTATATTCGCCTGGGCAGCTTTTTATCTCTTCAACACGTCCCCGGCTTTCTTGATTAGGAAATAAGTAATTAGATGTAGACCTTGCAGCTTCCGGGTTATCCAATGGGGAGTCCCCATCAATATCAACAATGTCAGAAACATGCTCACCGGGCTTTTCATTATCCTCGATGTCAACAAATTCACTATCAGGGTGGCTAAACCGAAATGGAGATTTCATTAAGGCAGGGTCAGAATTACGCAACTTATCCTTGGATTCTTTATCATCATCACTCGGCATAATATCTACATCCTCATCAGATGCCTGCTTACTGCTGGAAGATGCATCACTTTCACTATCACTGCTACTTTTACTCCTACTATCGCTACTACTGTCAGAACCATCAGATTCACTATCACTGTCACTTCCACTTTCACTAGAACTACCTTGCAATCCTTCACTATTCTTAGACACTTTTTTGTCGCAGAAAGGATCTGGTGAATTATGTGGAGTGTCAACTTTCTCAAACTCATTAAGCACATGTCCAGGTGCAGATCTCAATTGAGCCTTTTCATCATCGATCAAAGCAGTTCTCTCAGAAAGAGTTGCATCTCGAGCAGACACTTGGTTAGATGCCGGAGATTTATGATGACTAATTTGTGAGCTGAAAACAAAAAAAGGTATTAGAGCTGCAAAAGCAAGATTTAACACATAAACCATGTATAATATGAAAGTTTTTATAAAATAAAAGTGATGCAATTACACAACCCCTCACATGAAGATCAAACAACATACATTCAAAATCATCATTTGTTTCTTTTTTAATCAAGTACATAAACATATGTCTTCATGCTGACCATTTGAAGACACAAATCTGCGTTTATATTTCTATCAAGTCTATTTATTTATATAATTTTTGCCACCCATGAAAACCAAAGGACAGATACTCTTCAGTAAGGTTCGTAGAAAAAATCTAAAAGTTCAATCAAGACCTTCCACCTTATCAAGGAGATCATGCAATGTGGTTAAGGGGAAGCAGCACCGGAGATACTTTAACTTTAGCCTATATGATTAAAGATAATTGAGACCCCTCCAGATAAACAGACCTCTAGCACTGTATGGAGTTAATGTCTTTGCATTGCAAGTGTATATTCCAACAAATTAGAAGCTAACACACAGATCAAGATTCACCAAATGGCCCACATTAAATTTTTAATAATTTTTCAAACCAGACAAAAAGATATGGTAGGCACGTGGAAAACCAGCATAGACAAAATAGACCACATTAGGAACCTCGTAAGACAGACCTTCCAATTTCTGAACTTAGCTTCTTTGCAATTTCCATATCCACTCCATCTTTCAAGATGTATTTCCCATGAGATTGTAAAGACGCAATCTGAGAATACAAATCAGATGCATAAATTATTGGACTCATTTGAATATTCATTAAGAATATCTACCACATACTTGTTTCAAAATGGACTCAATTTGTCGGGCTGAACAGGGCATAGTATTTACAATAGCTTTCTCCAACTCCTGAGAGAACATTATCAGAAATTAACAAAGTGTGGCGAAAAATACTGAACACAAGACAATGCTGAAGGGAATAGGGGAAATCATTGTGAATACAAAAGCAACCTAACCTTAAGGCTAATTCCTTTAAGATGGTTCTCCATGAGAAGATCTACTATCAAACTTGTCAAGTCAGATGGTTTGGTCTCCATATCGCGGTTGTTTTTAGATTTGTTGCCAGAAGCACTACTCGGCAGCCTGTTATGCGTTTCTTTGTCTGGGATGGAAGTTTTACTTGCATTCTGTGTGGTTGGAACATCTGCTGTATCATGTCCTTTCACAAGATTGCCACTTGTGAATGGGGATGCTGAAGCACCATATTTCTCTGGTTGAGAAGACAAAGGTGAACCAAACAAGGGTTTGCCCTTTGAGGGAGTTGTCGTGGACAAACCAGGTTTGTGGATGTGCTTATGAGGACCTACTGCTGTATGCATGAGAAAATCAAGGAAAACGATAACAAAATAAAGTTGAAATTGCTTAATGACCTGACTGTAACACTTTATAATAGATCGCATGAGACCATAGTTAGATCCAGACACATAAAAGAAATAGGGCAGAACATAAAGCCAATACGAAAAGGAATCATCAAAGCACATTCTCATAATATACCTGAAATTGTTTCAGATTTTGGCTTTCGGGAAGGGGGGTCTTTCTTGTTCTTGAAATTTCTCCACTGATTAGCTGAAATGAATGTATAGCAAGTACTTTATGACAGGCAATGGTAAGTATTCTGTATAATAAAAATGGAGCAGCCAAGAAGAAAATGCCCTTGCATCATTACCATGAAGAATTTATATCAGCTTAGTATATTTATTCTAAAGGAGTTTAATTAGATATTCTAGTTCAGAAGCGAAAACAATAGTCCAGGAAAGAGCAATATTCAACTCTTTGTTTGATGAGACATGGAACATTGAAATAAACAAAATTAAAACACCCCCTTCTTGAATGCCCAGTTTTTAAAGTCCATTGCCAACGTCCAATAATAATGATTTGATACATGAAATCTAGTTTCTCATAATTCTGCCCTTCTATAAACAAAATGGACATGATTCAATAAGCTTATTGCAAATTTTAGCACAGCGTTACCAACTACATGTAATGCTTTCCAAACATCTCAATTTAATTAAATTACATAGAAGTACTCAAACTTCATCAGAGAGGCCATATGAAGGTATGGTACCCAGTGTTATCAGTCCCAAATAGTGGCGCCAGAGCAGCAAGCCCAAAACTTTATAATAGATTGCATGAGACCATAGTTAGTATATGCGTGTCAAAGAAGTTATATATAGTACAAACAGTATGCATAATAACATATACTCAATATCAAAATACATTACTAGAGATGGGTTCATTTAAAAAAGAAAGAAAAACCTGAGATGTAAAAGGAGGAGAACACATAACCCCCCAAGTTAAATAATCGTACAGAATTCCCGAAGTTCTTGAAAATTTGGCACGAACATGACTGGCCATTAGTTTTAAATTTAACCGGAGGTGTCACATGATTAGATGGTGATTTCTTTTTTTTTTTTATTTTGAAACGGCTAAAGGGTGACTCGAACCCCAGACCTATTGGTTGGAGTTGAAGCGTCTTACCAACTGAGCTACGCTTCGTTGTAATTAGATGGTGATTTCTAGCATTCCTTTTTTCTTTTTCCAGCTTTGTTTTAAGAGCAAGACATAATCTCATAATTAGATTATCTGTTTTTTGAAACTTAATTATGAGTTGTAATTTCAGTTTATTTATGGTGTACGAGTTTTAACAGCAAAAATGTTACTTCCCCATTCTTTCAGATACTTTCCATTTGGTCAAATTTTTGTCAGAATAAATTTTTTCCAAAACAATAGGAAAATCATATCCTTCCCACCCCAAGTTCATGGCACACTCTCATTCTTTATACTACTTGTGATATGATTTTATTATTCAATCAGAAAATCAAGTCTTTTACACAACTTTTGCTCTTCAAATTGCTATTACCATGACAATTTGACAAAAACTGATTAAAATAAATAATAGTTCGGAAAATAATGAGAATAATGAATTATAGTTCACATCAAATCATACTCACAATTTTTTTTCCAGATTCCAAACATTTTTTTAAAGAAAACTGGAAATAGAGAACATTTAGATGGATATTATTTAAAAAATCTATTCCATTAAATGTTACTATTGTAAATTAATTCGTAGTTCATTTTAACTTTTACAAAATTAGAAATAAGCCAACTATACTATCAAAAAATTGCACAAACCCCACGGAGTTCACGAGAAAACTAACTCTGTAGTCAAAAGTCAACATCAATAAGGATGGGGGTGGCTATTTTTTTAACTGCCGCAGGTTCATGCTCCTGTTTAGTGTTTACATAACTCAAGGTTCTTTTTTTTCACTTAACCCTGAGATTCAGGTCATGGACATCATATATAGGAGGTCACTCGTCTTTAGGGCAAAAAAGCTAAGCAATCTTAATGTAGGATTGGCCGGCAGTGGGAAAGGACCAGTGGGTGGAGAACAGTGTAACTTGAAAATAGAGCAGTGGTCTTTGGTCGTGTGGAGGCTCTGTGAGCGTGTGAGTGAAAGAATAGAACCTGGATTTGCTTATTTGCTAGGTATAGTAACAAAAGGTGTGGAATAAAACCTCTAAAATGTTGAGCATGTTACGTGATAAAGAAATCGGTAGGTTGCTTAATGCAGCACACATTGAAATATCTTGAGCATGTTTCTACATATTTACAGCTTGGAACAGAACAAAAAAGAGTAAAGTGGTAAAATATATTTCACAAAATAGTTGCTTTGCAACATCAAATAATTCATTTTTCCGCACCACTATGATACCGGAAGTTTATAGTGAAAAAAGAGGGAGGGAACAAAGGTTAGCTGCCTTGTTAATGGAGCACCCCCCCTCCCCCCAAAAAATGCTGAATAAGAGGCTTATCAATGTGCAGGCGCTAAATATGCGCAAGGAGAACCATTGGAAATCCACCAGTTGGATGTCATTATGCAGTAACAGTTCTGAGAAGTGTTTGCAAAAAATATTACTTTTTGGTACCCGTTCAAGGCAATAGAGTTGGCTGCATTTAAGTCAAGCGAATAAAATTCTAGCCGCTTAATCTTATGGAGTAAAGAGAGTTACTAAATGACGGCAAGAGGTTCAAAATCCCACATAAGATAAGAGATGTGAAACAAAACTATATTTATAAGAACTAAGAACCAAAAGCAGTAGGATTTATTTAGTGTGGATTCTCAATAAAAAGAAGAATGATACACAAAATAAAAGTAATTTAAAGGGTGAGACCCATACACAGTTATTTTTTTGTAACATATACTATCTTCCGCTGCTTACTCCTGAACAGAAAGTTAAGGAAAGGCGCAGCAAAGGTAAGCTGGAGAAGATTAGATGTAACATGAAAAGAAGATGACTTACACTCGGCAGCAGCTAGTGCCTTCCCTTGACTCTTCATGGATGGGTTTTGAGGGTCTAAACAGATTGCTCTGTTACCAACAGGAAATATAAAGGGTGTGAATTTAGAGTAACTCCACCGCTATACAAGTTATAAGCTGGACATGACATGCGATAACAATGTCCTTGCAAAAGCAATCATCAACAAATGCATACAATATAAGAAATTTTTTGAGTATGTTGTTAATCTTCACTCTTCTCCCACCAAGTCATCTGTACTGTAAGTTGTTTAAGCAACACATTTAATCCCATGTTTAACAGAATCCAGTATCAAAGAGCTACTAAATATGATGGAAAAAGGAGATGAATACACTCAAAAGGATTAGACAAGAAGAAAAGGCACGTCAAAAACAAAAACAGACCATAATTAGAGCCTACCGTATAGCTTTCCTGCCCACGGTCTGAAATAATTTAAACATAATGATCCCACAAGTTTCAGCGTTTTGTTAGGCTTAACTTTGTTTTTACAATGCATGCTTTACTTTAATGCTAGAGAGACATGCATGTAATACACAGAGCTCAAGACTGATAATGTTAAACTCCAAAATGATAACTTTGACAATCCCAGTACATTATAATGAAATTGATTGAGTGATAGCTTACTTTCGTGATTTAGACATTCGCTCAGCTTCCTCTGACCGCCTTTTCACATGATTATGAATGGACTCGTCTAGTACACGATGTACACTCAACTTACGCAAAGTTGTTCCTGATTCAACAAGCACACCATTTCCATCCTCGCCACTTCTGCGTTCTTCATATACGTCACAGAGGTCGGCGGGAACTTCATTCGACCAGGTAAATCTGAAGATTTTATCACCTAAACTAATAACCTGGTGAAAACAAACAAAGCAAAAGTCCAGTTCAATTCTAACTGAAGAAAACTGCAGACAGATCACCAATTTAATAAAACATAATATATTGTAATTTAGGTACCATTCATAAACAGAGATACTATCATTGTGTACGGATAAACAGAGAGATGACCCACAAACTTCCACACTGATAAAGCTTGGATAAAAGCACACAATTCTCACATTCAAATGTAATTGCACAGATTACACGGATGCATAGCAACCTTAATTGAGTTCCAGTACATACTGCAGCAATATCAGCATTGTTTAAAATCCATACACACACCACAAATTTAACAAGTTCCCATGTCAGTCCAACAACAAAAACAAAACACAAGATTGAAAGAGGTGTTGGCTGAACTTGAAGCAACAAATCATTCAATCAAGAGTACGAGTTAGACAGTTAGTGTTTGTACGATTGTATCTTGCACTAACTATCCAAAATTAAGAAGAAGAAGAAACCATCACCGAATGATTCAGGAATACCAGCAGCATGTCTATAGTCCGTTTTAGTGCCTAATCAAATGGATATATACTTTCACCTTATTATCTATCTATCTATCTATCTTCACGGAGCCAACTTTCAAGTGTATATATGTAATAAGAAAGCAAATTTTCCCATTAATTCGAAAATGCAATTCTAATCAGAGCATAGCAATCTATTATCAGCAAATCCTCACATCTAGTAGCAGTACTACACTAATACTACTAGTCCAAAAGTACCGATATACAGTAACACATGTCTAGAGTCCTTTTTAATGCCTAATCAAATGGAAACATACTTTCACCTTATTACCTATCAATCTATCTTCACGGAGCCAACTTTCTAGTGTAGGATTATTTGATAAAATGTAACAAGGAAGCAAAATATTGCGTTTTAGTTTAGGCTAATTCGAATATGCAATTCTAATCAGAGCATAGCAATCAATTATCAGCAAATCCTCACTCACAACACATCTAGTAGTAGTACTAGTACTAATACAATATACAGCAGAAACAAAACTGAACAAATCCAATGCGAACTTGCGACAACAGTCTAGTATAATAACTCGAAAATAAGCTAAAATTGGACTCCAAAACACAAATTAGAAACTACTACTACCACTACTAGTGAAGTAACTGAAAAAACAACAATACTCACGTTTCCGTCAGTACTATTAGGATGTTGATTGAACTTGATACGCGCGGTGGAGCCCTGTGCCTCCACGCGCTTGATCTCATCAACAAGGTCGGGCGTGAGCTTAATCGCCATGGCACAATTCAAAGGATTATCTCGCACCAGGCTAAACCTCTCATCGGCGACCACGGCGGAGGAAGAGGAGGCGCCTCCGCGGCCTCTAGATTCGCCGCCCATTGAGAGGCGAGCGGCGGAGGAGGAAGAAGGACGCTTCATTGGCGGATTGTGGATGCTGCGATTCCCACCGCCGCGACCTAGTTTCCGGGAACCTCCTCCGACCATTGGGTGAGTTCTTCTTCGTCAGGTTTGGTTTCGCGAGGTTTTGATTGATACTGTAATTAGTTCTTTTTTGGTATTATTTTAAAAAAAAATAGTTAATAAAATTAGATTTGGGGTTCAATTGAAAGGGTCGAATAAAATCAGGGATGTTACTTCAAATTTAATTTTTTTCCGTTAACGGCCAAAGACTACGTTATCCACCAATAGTTTAAAACTAATACTAACTCGTAATCAAGCCACGATTTAATAATGAATAAAATAAATTAATAATCGAGAAAATAAAATTTACTAATAACGTCAATTATTATCTAATATTCAAGGCTAGTCTATTTTTATAGTAACTATAAATAGTGTAAAATATGACTCATCATGTCGGATTTACTTTGTAGTTGATAGGATCCAAGTTGAACCTGTTCTGGACCCGCAGGTAGAGACAACATATACTCCACCCGTTAAATAATAATTAAATAATAACTTATACATGCTTTTTAAAAAAAAAATAAGTTGTATCCCTCAAACTCGAACAAAATATAATTTTTTTTTATCATAATGCACTTTATATAGTTGGCTCTAAACAACTCCGAAGTAGTATGTTGGCTCCCTACAAAACACATAAAAAATTACTCTCCTTGTTCCGAATTTAACATCTTCATTCGATTTTGAAACATCCCAATCAACTCCACATAACTTAAATAAAAATTCTATTTCC